>PVJS01039481.1:0-18878 GCA_004027185.1 Glis glis
GCCAGCCTCAGCTCTCTCTCTCTCTACTTAGTGAGGCCCTCTGCAACTTCATGAGACCCGGTTTCAAAATAAAGCATAAAAAATAGGGCCGGGGGTGTAGCGCGGAGGTAGAACGCCCCTGGGTTCAATCCCCGGTACCGCAAAAAAAAAAAAAAGAAATTTTATTTTAGAAGCATAAGTTGTTTTTGTTAATATTTATGTAAACAGTTACAATATCCCATAAAGTTCTAGTTCATTTAAAATATTTTATTCAAGGGAATTCAGTTTGTGTATATTTGAACAAAAGTATCCATTGTATAAATCTGTTTTGAATTGTAGGTTCATCACACGCTGATTTTTGTAACACATCTACCTCTTGACTGAAGGGTACACCAGTGGTCTTCAGCCTGCGCTAGATGTAAAGACCACTGTAGGGCTTTGAAAAAGTGCAGTGCTCGAGTCTTGCCTCCACCTAGGAGCCAGTCTTGGGGAGTGGGGCCTGAATGCGGATGCTCCCCAGGTTATCCTGCTTTCTTTCAGAATCTGAACGGAAGCATGCTGGAAATCCTTGACAAGAATAGAGTGTGTGATAACTTAGCGATGGTAGTATTACAAAGCTTTGTTGGTCTTTCAAAATTTAGCATTGATTAGTGTTTATGTTTGGGTGATGGCAACTCACTCAAAAAACATCCTACTAACTCATTGTTTTAGTCATTACTGATAATTTAATGTGAAACATAAGAAATGTGATACAAAATATAAGAATCATAAGGAGGAAGTACTCGATTTACTTTGTTCTTGAAAGAATTTATGGCTTACAAAAATTAGAAATCATAATTTTCTCTCATCCTTAAATCACTAATGCTCTTATAATCATTTGTCAGTATTTTGACAATATAAAACTTTATTTTACTGAAAAATGTTTTAAATCTTCAAGTTATTCTTTATTATCAGACCATAATTTGCTTTCCTAGATTTTAAAAGTTCTAATTCTCTTTATATAAATAACATGTAATTCCACATTACTCAATACAGTTTTATAATAGTGATCTTAAAAGTGAAGTTGAGTATATATTTTACTGAATTACACCAATAAGTTCATAGTATATAACACATCCCTTCTAAATTACATATATTATCCTCCAAGGGATTTTTCTGTATGTGTAGTGCTGGGAATTGAACCCAGGACCTCACTCATGCTAAGCCTATGCTCTACCACTGAGCTACAACCCTAGCCCCCCCCAACAAGAACATTTTTTTAGTGCCCATATTTGTATAGCACTGAAAATGCATTGGACTGGGAGGATTTATGTAGGGATTTTCATTGGTCAAGATACTGCTAAATTCAGAAACAGATATCAGTCCAATATAAGTGTTCTTCTGAGTATAATTTACATGAATGTTCTTGCTTGGGTGGATTTTTCATTTGTTTGACCTCTTCTTTCATCTAAGTCCTCAGTCTTCTCCATACAGCCCAGGAATAGGGGAAGTACAGGAAAACCATACCTGCTCTCAGCCACTTTGACTAAGGTGAACTATGTGAGGTAACAGTTCATTTACATCGTAAGACCACACTGCCTGTAAGAGACTGGGAAACTGGTCCAGCTGTATTCCCAGGGGAACAAGAAAAGGTTTGGGTAAACACATGGCAGTCTCTACAACAGCCTTGTCTCTGCTCTGAACAAACTTTGTAGGTCTTGGAAAGACACTTTTCCTTGGCTTCAGTTCCTTTTACTTTAAGAAGAGATCCAATCGCTTTTTCTTTTTTGATAACATTATTAGATAGTTATATTAAGAAAATTCTCTGAAGATATAATGAGGCTTGATTCAACAAAGCATTCATCAGAATCATAATTTCCTTAAGATCTGATGAGAAATGAGAACTAAGTTACGGCACACATTGGTGGCTTTTAGTTAATTGCATAGCCAACAGATATTGATTACTTGATTTAAATGATCCTGGAGAGGAGATGGGGGTAGGGCATGTGGACCCAAACATAATTCTTTTTTTTTTTTTTTTTTTTTGCGGTACCGAGGATTGAATGCAGGGGCATTCTACCTCCGCGCTACGCCCCCGGCCCTATTTTTTTTTTTATGCTTTATTTTGAAACCGGGTCTCACGAAGTTGTGGAGGGCCTCACTAAGGAGAGAGAGAGAGAGACAGGGAGAGAGAGAGCGAGAGCTGAGGCTGGCCGCGAACCCGGATCCTCCGGTCTCTGCCTCCCAAAGTACCAAACATAATTCTTAATCCTAACCATTTCACTGTCCATCAGTAAATCAGGTAAAAACATAGGACTCATACTCTTCAAACTATAATTTGGAAATTTCAAATAATTTTTTGGACACCTGGATTCAGGCCTTCAAATTGCTTTAATTTACTTATTTAATATATGTTATAGGTTACCTGGGCTCTTGAGGACTGACCAGAGAATCAAAAGAATTATTTGTAACACTGTTTTTATGACAGTATATTTTACAAATGAACTGTGGAATGGAACCCATTTTTAAGTAAAAGACAAGTTGGAATTATATTTCCAAAACAGTTTAATTGCCTTCTTGGCTTCAAAGATAAAAATAGAGTGATCACTTACACCTTTAAATATTATATTAGGAGACAACGCTGTCAATATAAATATAGTTTGGCTCTCTTTCAGCAAAGATGTTGGGTTTACCAAAGAGACCTCAAAAAGTTACTACAAAGAATATGTGTAACTATTATTAGCAATTAGATGTCACCTTCACTCACAATTATAGGACATACATATGACTTGAGTCATCATTGATTTTAAAAGACAAAAGTTATGAGTGATTATACATTATTATTGATAGTTATCATTGATCCTATTATATTTGAAGTCTTTAAAAGGATTTAATAGGAAAGATCATTTTAATGGGATAGTGATATTTCAAAATGTGTTTTCTTTCTTTTCAGGACTTCCAATAGTAGTCAGACATTATCATCCTGCCATACTATGGAGCCATGTTCATCAGATGAATTTTTTCAAGCCCTTAATCATGCTGAGCAAACATTTAAAAAAATGGAAAACTATCTGAGACATAAACAGTTATGCGATGTAATTTTAGTTGCTGGTGATCGCAGAATTCCAGCTCACAGGTAATTGTTTTATAAATTTCTATATATATAAAGTATACCTAGATGATTTACTTACATATGGTAAAGTAACTTAGTCCAATTGACTATTATGTTTTTTAAAAGGAGTATATGTCATGGAATTTCCACAAAGAAAATAGTGCATATGATATTACTACATATTAGCCGGGCATGGTGGCGCACGCTTGTAATCCCAGTACTTGGGAGGCTGAGACTGGAGGATCCGGGTTCACAGCCAGCCTCAGCTACGTAGTGAGGCCCTCCACAACTTAGCGAGATCCTGTTTCAAAATAAAGAATAAAAAATAGGGCTGGGGGTATAGCTCAGATGTAGAATGCCCCTGGATTCAATCCCCAGTACCACAAAAAAAAACTACATATTAAATAATCCCCAAATGGTCATTTTCCCTTTTTAGAAACATAAAAACAAAGCACACTAGTCTTAGATAAGTCAATATTGTTAGGTATAGATTTCAGCTACTCTAAATTGCTTTCATGCCACATTCTACTAAAATACTTTAAGTAAACTCAGGGGAAAGTAAAGTTTGTGGGTAGTTAGAAGCAAAAAAACTGGTGAAATAGAGTTACTAAAAGTCTTAACCATTTTTAGATTTTAGGGGTGGGGGTTCTGTGATTGAACCCAGGGCCTCAGGAATATCAGGGCACACTCTACCACTGAGCTGAGCTACATACCTGGCCCCTTAACAGGTTTGTTTTGGGATTTTTTGTTTTGTTTTGTTTTTTGGTACTAGAGATTGAGACCAGGGATGTTCTGTCTCTGAACTAGATCCCCAGCCCTATTTTATTTTTTATTTTGAAACAGTCTAAGTTGCTGAGGCTGTACTCAAACCTCCAATCTTCCTGTGTCAGTATCCCAAGTACTGGGATTCCAGGTGTGCGCCGCTATGCCAAGCTCCCTTAACAGTTTTTAAAGAGCCACTTATTTCATAACCTCTGTTTACTGATCTGTAAGAAATATGAAAAGCAGTACTCAGAGGGAAAAATCTTTAACACAAATGATATATTATTTCTTAAAGTAAGAAAAGGAAAAGAACTATTAATTTTTTTAAATTTTTTGTGGTACCATGGATTGAACCCAGGGGCATTTTACCTCCGAGCTACACCCCCAGCCCTATTTTTTATTCTTTATTTTGAAACCGGGTCTTGCTAAGTTGCGGAAGGCCTCACTAAGTAGCTGAGGCCGGCCGTGAACCCAGATCCTCTGGTCTCTCTCCACCTCCCAAATACTGGGATTACAAGCATGCGCCACCACACCCAGCGAAAAGAACTATTAATAAGAAATAATTCATTTTCTTCTGATAATCCTGTATTTATTCTGTTGTTCACTATTAATCACCACTATGATCCCAAAGGGATTTTATGACCTTCAAAACTAATTAACATTCTGTTCCAATGTGTGTGTGTGTGTGTGTGTGTGTGTGTGTGTGTTGTTTTTTTTTTTTGCAGTACTGGGGATGGAATGCAGGGACATTCTACCTCTGAGCTACACCCGCAGCCCAATTTTATTCTTTTATTTTGAAACAGTGTCTCACTAAGTTGTAAAGGGACTCACTAAGTTGTTGAGGCTGGCCGTGAACCTGCAGTCCTCCTGTCTCAGCCTCCCAAGTACCGGGATTACAAGCATACACCACCACACCCAGCCAAAGTGTTTTTTAAAAACTCAAAAGTGGAACTAAGCATTAGAAAGAATAGGCTTTGTCTTATAGTTATCAATTAGCATATATTTATTGAGATACTACTATATACTAGTGACAAAGTATCCATAATATGAGCATGGGTTTATTAGAAAAAGTATTTCAGTCTAATTTCATAGAGGCATCTCAAAGTCTATAGTATTTCCAAAACTGAACTCATTACCTTACCTGCCATACTTGTGTGCACCATCACCATGCTACTTATAGACTCACACAGCCTCCTAACTCATCTCCCTACCTCCACCCTTTTCCCCTACATTGTGATTTCAACACAGCTACCTGAATCATCCTTTAAAATGGAACTCAGATCCAGTCGCTCTTCTGATTTAGTCTGTCAGTGATTCTCATGTCATCAAATACGAAGGACAAAGTGCACTTGATGCCCTGTGTGACCTAGCTTGCCATAGCTCTCCAGCATGCTGTCCCACTGCTCTCCTTGCTCACTCTGCATGAGCCACTCAGACCCCTTTGCAGCTCCTGTGTGTGCCAGGCCCTCATGCTGCTTCTGCCTCACGCTGCTGTGCTGGCTGGTGCTTCCGCCCAGATGCTATTCCCAGATACCCATGTGGCTGAATCCTTTACCTCCCCAAGTCTTTCCCGAGTGTCACCTTCTGTGAGACCACCTATTAAACTCACCGTCCATCCTACTTTGTCTTTACCCTACTTTCCTTCTCCATAGCACTCACCATCTTTTAGTATACTATAGCATATACTTCTACTGTTCATCGTTTGTTTCCTTTCTAAAAATATAGGACAACATGGAGAAGGGTCTTTTTTCTCTCTGGTGTACTGATGTATCTTGAATATCTGGAATAGTGCCCAGTACATCAATATTTGTTCAGTAAGTGAATGAATGAATGGGTAGTTTTCTGAAGAAGGAAGCTGAATGGCCAGTAAATATTTGAAAAGATCTGCAACCACACTAGCAGTAAGGCGAATGAGAATTTAAATGAGCTGCCATTAAACATTTTGCAGATGGCAAAAAAATCTTAATATTTGACAATATTATGGGGAAGTGTTAGCTCTTACACAATACTAGTGGGGCATCTAAATTGGTATAGTACTTTGGAGAGAAATTTGGCAAACCTTATGACTCAGTAGTGTCACTCCTAATGAGTGAGGAGAATGGGATTAGAGAGGGAGCATCATTTATTATGTGTATCAATTTTTACTTCTTTAAAAAATGAATAAAGTAAATCTACGTAAGTGTGCTGACAAAATATCTTTAAGACATATAATCAAGTGAAAGTGCATATATCAAAAGATATATATAGATATATATATTTATAACTTATTTTTATTTATATTGGCTGTCAAATAAAATCATGCAGAGTCCCAGCTATTCAAGAGACTGAGGTGGGATCACAAGTTTGAGGCCAGCCTGGGTAACTTAGCAATACCTTGTCTCAAAAGAAAATTTTAAAAGGGTTGGGGTTGTAGCTCAGTGATAGAATACCCCTGGGTTCAATTCCAGCAACACACACACACCCCACAATGACAGCTAATATAACAAAATTTTAGTGTTTTGTGATACTATAACAAAAATTATAATCTTATAACAAAATATAGGCATAATATACTATGATAATAAAAATGTTATGAATGTTAAAAATAACTGACTAAAACCATTTTTAAATGTCTCCCATATATTTACTACTTCTACCATTACTTTAATTTTTTTGTTTTTTGTGTGTGATACTGGGGATTGAACTCAGGGACATTTTACCTCTGAGCTACAACCCCAGCCCCATTTTGTTTTTTATTTTAAAATAGGGTCTCACTAAGTTGCTGAGAGTCTTGCTTAGTTGCTGAGGCTGGCCTCAAACCTGCGATCCTCCTGTCTCAACCTCCCAAGTATTGGAATTACAGGCATGCACCACTACACCCAGCTTATTACTTATTTATTTTTATATTTATTTATTATGGTGTTGGGGAATTGAACCCAAGGGCATTCTACTTCTGTGCTACACCCCCAGTCCTATGTTATTTTATTTTTTAATTTTAAAATGGGGTCTTGCTAAGTTACCATACACTGGCCTTGAACCTGTGACCCTTCTTGTCTCAGCCTCCCAAGTACTGGGATTATAGGCATGTGCCCCTGTGCCCAGCTGCCATTAATTAAAAAAAAAATTTAGGTTATTTTTTTTTAAATGACAACCAGAAAGTAACCTATACTTTTTCTTTTCTTTTCTTTTTTTATATATAGTTGATTTAATGCTGTGGGCTTGTAGCTTGTTTTCTGGATGTTATAAAGTGGTACTTGAGTGCTGAGCAGGTAAATGATTTACCTCAGCAGAAAACTTTCAGTAATGGTAATTTATTATTCAAAGGAAAGAAGTAGAGCATAAAGCAATTCGTCAAACTTAAAATGCATTTCCCAGTGCCATGTACTTTCTATGGGTAACGAATTTTTAAAAAAGAAGATAAAGCATTTGTTAAAAAAACATGCACTTTAATGTGGTCATTGATTTTTTTTCTAATGTGTTCTCAGATTGGTGCTCTCCTCTGTCTCAGATTATTTTGCTGCCATGTTTACTAATGATGTCAGAGAGGCAAGACAAGAAGAAATAAAAATGGAAGGTGTAGAACCAAACTCATTATGGTCCTTGATTCAGTATGCATACACAGGTAATATGTCTGAAAATGTAAACTAACATCTCTTAGACTTATGCTATATCATAGATTTCATATTTCTGCTTTTAATAGAGTATGCCATAGTTAATTCTACTATTGTTGTCACCACCCCTGGTGATACCTCAAATTGGTTAAAATCTCCATATTAAAGCCTTTAAAGTGGTCATCATAATGAAGCTTTTGAATGATATTTTAAAATATTAATATAACATAGTCAGATTTACACTAAAAGTTGGAGAAGTATTTATAGTAGATATGTTACTAATTAATGCATCTTTAGACATTCTGAAAATAAGACATTCATTTTTCTTTTTATTTTAGTAGAGGTCACAAAAAGCTCATAATTTTTTTTTCCCACATCCAATAATTTTTTCTTTTTGGAATGTCCTAAACCTTCTAGGTCTGTAATAAGCTCTTAGAAATATTATTGTTAACATGAGTTATTTTATAAAATAAGGCTCATGTATTTTCTTAGTAAATGGAATTTCTTTTTATCATTAGGCCGCCTTGAATTAAAAGAAGATAATATTGAGTGCCTGTTATCTACAGCTTGCCTTCTTCAGCTTTCACAGGTTGTGGAAGCATGCTGTAAGTTTTTAATGAAACAGCTTCACCCATCCAACTGTCTTGGAATCCGTTCTTTTGCTGATGCCCAGGGTTGTACAGATTTGCATAAAGTGGCTCACAATTATACCATGGTATGTATTTGAAAAGCAGGAAGGCAGATCCTCTTTGCCTTTTCCTTATTATTGAAAGCTTATCTACATGTTGCTGTTTTCACATGACTTTGCCACAGGTCTTGAGGTTCAGGCTTATGGCCTAGCATGTCATATTTTCATTGGGTTAGGAGGGAGAAACACCAAGTAATATTTCTCCTGGATAAATGAGTCAAGCCCTAACTTATTACAGCCACTAAGAAGCAGAGTGGTGGCCTCAACTGTTCCAGTCAGTGTTTTTAGTTCTGCTGCTTTTTAAAGCAGGACTTCCCAAACATGCTTCGTAGCACATGGATGAATTTCAGAATAGTCCATATACTGATGGAAATTGGTGATAGTGGTTGCAGTGTATAGTGTGCTAATTCAAGTGATAAGAGGATGAATGGGAGAATTTTTAATAAGGATAAATCTGATTATATACCAAAACAGTTTGTATCCCTGTAGAATAATATTCTTATTAATTGTAGCAAAATATTTGCTCAAATAAATCATATAGGAGGTCCTGATTCAGTAGCCTGAAGGGTAATGGAATATGGACTAGTCTAGTATACCAAGAAAATAAGGACTTGGGAGGCTGAGACAGTAGGATCTCAGGTTCAAGTCCAACCTCAGCAACTTAAGGAGACCTTGTTTCAAAATAAAAAATAAAGCCAGGCATGGCAGCACACACCTATAATCCCAGTACTTGGGAGGCTGAGACAGGAGAATCACAGTTCAAGGCCAGCCTTGCAACTTAGTAAGGCCTTAGTCTCAACTTAGTGAGACCCTGTTTCAAAATAAAAAATAAAATAGGGCTGGAGGTGTAGCTTAAAGGTAGAATGCCCCTGGGTTCAGTCCCCAGTACTACACACATTAAAAAAAAGAAAAGAAGGGCAGTTTGTGGGCATATTGTTAGGACTAGCCTTCATCATCTTAACAGTAGAAGGGGATGGGGAAGGTAGGCTCTGCACTTTTTTAAGGAATTGACTATCTTGCCACACCACAGAAAGGCAGTGATCGAAGACTGTTGATTTTTTTTATGTGTGTGTGGTACTGGGGATTGAACCCAGAGGCATTCTACCTCCAAGCTACATGCCCAGCCCTATTTTTTATTCTTTATTTTGAAACAGGGTCTCACTAAGTTGCGGAGGGCCTCACTAAGTAGCTGAGGCTGGCCGCGAACCCTGATCCTCCGGTCTCAGCCTCCCAAGTACTGGGATTACAAGCGTGCACCACCACGCCTGGCTGAAGACTGTTGATTTAAATGCTTCAATTAAGTAATTCACGTCTAAGAAAGAACATGAATATTCATGTACATGTGTTCAGTTATCCATATTACTAATTTTATCTACATTTAGGACATGTCTACCCTCTTCTCCATCCTCCTGGCTTTCATTTGAGTTGGTTTGTGTATGAAGAGATTGACAATGCTTTAGGAACCTTTCATTAGAAATACAGAGATTTGGAAAAGTTGTAAGAATAGGTATTCACAACCTACTGGGAACATTCATTTTACCTATTTCATAAGGTTAATGTGAGTATTAAATGTTAATAGAAGTTTGACAATCAGAAGCTCCATGTGGTGGCGCATGCCTGTAATCCCAGTACTTGGGAGGCTGATACCAGAAGATCAAAAGTTTAAAGCCAGCCTCAGCAACTTAGCAAGGCTCTTAACAACTTAGTGAGACCCTGTTTCCAAATAAAACATAAGACGGGGCTGGGGTGTAGCTCGGAGGTAGAATGCCCCTGGGTTCAATCCTCAGACACACAAAAATGTTTGACACTCAGAACAGTGCTGGGCCCATCATATCTGCAGTCAGTAAATGATACTGTCAGCACATGGTCATTATCATCATCATGTAGATTTACTCTAGTCAATACACTAGGGATTTATGTGAAGAAACAAAAACACTCAGAAAACCACAACCTTTATGATTGGTTTTTCTCCCTGTGATTGTAATCACTTCTCAGGAATGTTTCTTGCTTATGATCATCATAGCAAGCATCATAGCATCACCAGTGAAAAACAAGAGATTGTGCAATAGAACAGTAACATAAAGACTCAGCACAGTATTAGGCTAATTTCACCCCCAGCCCCTTTTTTATTTTTAAAATGGAGCAACCTGCCATCCTCCTATCTCAGCCTCCCAAATACTGGTATTAATTATTTTTTTGATTAAGTCCTTTGCAAAATTTTACCCCTCAATCTTTATCCTTCTTTGTAGATTTCCATTTTAACCTTACACCTGCAGTTTCCAATATATTTTGGGATATGATGAATATAAATTAAAAAATAGATCTGGATTTTTTTTCTTTCTAACAAGTTTATAATTTAATATCCCATTCCTAGGAAGGAATTTTATTCATGTGAAAACATTTATATGCATTTAGGTCACTCCTGTTGTTTACAGAAGAGGCATGATTGCTGTTTTAAGGCTTAGACATAAATTAAATTTAAATTAGCTGGATGTTTTTAAAGCTATTTTCATAGCCAGTTAGTTATAGTAGATTTTTTTCCCTCAAGGTCATTATTTAACATTACTTAGTTTCAACAGAGACATGAAATGGAATTCTAATAACAATAGGTAATATAGAGGCAGATTGTCAGATTTGAATTGTTGCTATGGGAACTGAATAAAAATATATAGCAAAATTCAATCTTCAATTTAAATAAATCCCCCAGTAATTTTTATTTGCTTAGAAACTATTCCAAAGTGGAAAAGGGCACAATGCTAGCAAGCATTTAGTAGCATGAGATTTGTATCATAAAATGGATTTAAAATATGCAGTACACATATAATGTGTACCAGAGAGTTTAGTCAGTAAATGATGCATGGACTGGGGAAGTTCACTGAAATAGCACAAATACAGGTAGGAAAGGATGATCATGGAGTATAGGAACTTTTATTCTAGTCTCTGAACATGACCTCTGGAGCAAGTTATTTAACCTGTAGAGAAAGTTTGACTAGTTATTTCATTACAACTACTTAATGTCATTGTCAATTTATGAAACAAATATAAACATTTAAGAATTTAAATTTTATTTCTCAATCTAGAAAACATACAAAAACATTGAATTTTTCTAAAGTAGCTGCTTCAAAACCAAATTAATAATTGTAAAAAGCACTTTGTGTTTAAACTTGAGTTCAGTAGTATTTCATAATTTGATGAAAAACTTACTTTTCACTTAATGTATATTATACTAGAATGGAAAGGCCATTGTTCTAAAGTAGATACATCAACAAATAATTCATCAAATTAATCTTTATATAGTAGCCTTTTATTATTGATGAGATGGAATTAATGCCATTTGAAAGTATAGATAGCAATAGTTATGTGTGTGCTATATAAATATGTTGCTTATACCGTACACTATACGTTTAAAGAACTAGAAATGTAAATTATTTTGATTCCTTGAGAAACTCACCTAACATTACATGATAAATATTTTCAGTTAGCCAAGTTATCTTTGTCCTTATTGCATGTTTAATAATCCATTGAGTTACAACTTCCTATAGTTGTACATTTAGACTGTTCCCTATATTTTATTATAAATAACATAAAGAAGCATTGTTAGGTTTTCAGCTTTGTTTTCTATTTACAAAGTATTTATTAAGGATTAAACAACCACAACTGCAATAGCTGGGTTGAGAATCAACATTTTTATAGCTCTTACTGTGGGTTACCAAATCATTTACAGTGTCAGTATACAGCTGAATGGAACAGTTTGCTTGAAGCTATTCCAGCATTAAGATTTTATTAAAATATATTTCTGAAAAAGATAGTCAATCATTTAAAATAGATTCATTTGGGTCTCTTTTAACAAATCATGATGAATTGGAGCAATTGAGTTTAGTTAATTATTCATGAATGGTTTTCCTCTTAAGAATTTCTGCTGAAAGAAATGTCAACCCCAAGATATATTTTAGATCAGAGCTTCACTTGGGTTACCACAGGCTAAATAGAAAATATGATTCTCATTTTAATATAGGAGATAGTTATTGATAGACCTTATCTCTAGCTCTAATTTAAAAAGCCTTAGCTATTTTACTAAATCTCTGCATGCTAAGAAAAGAATAGAACATTAGAAAGTATAAGAAAAACATTAAGGGACATATGTCTAGTAGCATTTGCATTTATATTTAACAATATAAACAATCTGTGCATTAAAACAACTTTTTAAATCAGAGGGTAAGTTTTTTTTTTTTCTCTCCAGATTATTTAGCACAATAGCCTATAAAGTTCATTACACTCCTAAGGGTATTTCTAACTCCCATTTCAAGTTACAGAGAGCTTGATTCTAGTAGGCAGCTAGATTGAGTCATCTTCAGTCTAAGGTCCTGGTCCTTCTACATTCTAGATCGACATTTTGTTTCTTTTTCCTGTGAGACCAAAATAACTATGTACATAAATCATATTAGAAGAGATTAAAATTTTCAAAACCTAAAATCCTGAGTGGTCTTATAAATAACATTCAAACAATCTTATAGCTAATTTGGTTTTAGAATAACCTTGAGGACAAATACTCTTCCCAAGCAGGGTCTGGGAAAACTAGAATCTAGAATATGGCCAGTGTTGGAGACCATTTCTGGATAAGAGAAATAACTTCAAGCTCACCCAGGTAATTTGGCTTCACTATTGGCTAAATTCTTCAGGATTCACAAACCCAAACTTTGATGTTAAAGTATCATACATATTAGTGTCTAATTCATTTTTTCTATCTTTCTTCAAAAGATTTGTGAAAACTGTTCTCTAACTTGGACAAAACAATACTTAAATGTCACAGGTCTTTTTTTTTTTTTTTTGCGGTACCGGGAATTGAACCCAGGGGCGTTCTACCTCCGCGCTACGCCCCCGGCCCTATTTTTTTTATACTTTATTTTGAAACCGGGTCTCATGAAGTTGCAGAGGACCTCACTAAGGAGAGAGAGAGAGAGAGAGAGAGAGAGCGAGCTAGCTGAGGCTGGCCGTGAACCCGGGTTCTCCGGTCTCCGCCTCCCAAAGTACTGGGATTACAAGCATGCGCCACCACGCCCGGCTGTCACAGGTCTTTTTAAAAAATGTAATAAAAATACACCTTAATTCTGTTTATATATGTTTAGCAACGTAATATCAGTTTAAATGTTTATCTATATTTAGCAATATAATATCAGTTTAAACATAATATCAGTCTAAATGTTTCTGTTGTTTCTTTCATAATAAGTGGTAATACATTGTAAGGTTTAAATTATAAATTATGTTTGGGTATCTCATACAAAAAAAACTTGGAATGATGGCCAGAAGAAACAATATTGTTTATTTGCTATTTTTCTGTCTAGGAACATTTCATGGAAGTAATCAGAAACCAAGAATTTGTATTACTTCCAGCCAATGAAATTGCAAAGCTTTTGGCCAGTGATGACATGAACATTCCAAATGAAGAGACAATACTGAATGCACTTCTTACTTGGGTCCGTCATGATTTGGAACAGAGACGGAAAGACCTCAGTAAACTTTTGGCTTATATTAGACTACCTCTTCTTGCTCCACAGGTAATTAATAGATACTTGTTTATAGGTTTTTTCTTTGTCTATTCTATCAAATAAACTTTTAAATGTATTCTGATAAAATGTTTAACAAAAAAGATAGTAAGCTAATAAAATTATTCTTATTTTTTCAGTGCAAAGGGTCTGGATAACTGAAGTGCATCAATTAAAATTTTTTATTTTGAATTAGTAATTTTGACTCAGCTACAAACCAGTTGGAAGAACCAGAAAATTTTGATTACTTCACTTGCCACATATTTACTCAGTACCTACTTAATACTAACAGATTCTGTTAATACATGGATTAATAAGATATGATAATAGTTCAGCTCTGACATTTTAATACTCTGTTACTTGGCATATTCACACACTAGTTTCTTTATCTCTTTATCTGTCAAGTAGAGATAGTGTCCTTTCTGACTATCTCACAGGATTATTTTAAAGGTCAGAAATGTGCTATGTGAAATAAAATGTGCTATAAATAAGATTGTTATTATCATTATTTAAGAATTAAGAGAGCCGGGCATGTGTGTAATCCCAGTACTTGGGAGGCTGAGACAGGAGGATAGCAGGTTTGCGGCTAGCCTCAGCAACTTAATGAGGCCCTCTGCAACATAGTGAAACCCTGTTTCAAAATAAAATAATAAAATAGGGCTGGGGGTGTAGCTCAGAGGTAGAATGCCCCTGGGTTCCATCCCCAGTACCACAAAAAAAAAAAAGAATTAAGAGATATCTAATATATGCATCAGTCATAACATATTTATATGTATAGTTTCCCCTTTTTACATTTCTTCACTGGACCTACAGAAATTTCCTGTGTATTCTTTGTTACCTATCTCAAGGCCTTGAATAGAGAAAGAGGCCTTAAAATTTAGCAGAGAAAGAATGAACTATTACTGTCCAAAGATTTAGTGTCATAAATGTTACCTTACTTGTATTAATCCTTTTTTTTATTTTATTTTTTTTTAGTCAGAGTCTAACTAAGTTGCTCAGGCTGTCCTCGAGCTTATGATCCTTCACTCTCCTGAGTAGCTGGGATTATAGTCATGTGCCGCCATACCTGGCATTTCTATTAATCTTGATAATGTATTACTTTCTGCTGTTGTAAGCAAAAATTACTATTTGTGCTCTGCCTTAAAAAGACAAAAATCAATGCTGCCGCTTTATAAGAAAGACTTTCCTCTTTATAAGTAGAATATTGTATGGATACACAGATGTGAAACTGTGAATTTATGACAATTCAGAAAAAATAACAATAAAATCTTTCTTTTGAAGTCAGATTTAAAGAAAAATAGTTATCTTTTTTTATTGGTGCATTGTAATCATACATCTTGTTGAAGTTCAGGGTAGTAGAAGCATACATGCACACAGCACTCATTTAGCCCTCCCCCAGTTCCCACCCTATTCCCTCACCCTCCCCTCCTTCCCGTGCTCAGCACAGTGATTGACTTTGATAAGTTTGTGTATGTACATCATGTCCATTGAGGTGTTTCCCTCTTCCCCCCTCTCACCTCCCTCAGTTAGGTCGTCTTCTTTACTCATCTAAGGTTTTTCCTCCTTTGTCTGGAGTCCCTCTTATGTCCCATTTTCTCCCTAGCTTCTGCATATTAGGGAAGACATCTGACTTTTCACTTTTTGTTTCTGACTAATCTCACTTAGCGTAATGTTCTCCAGTTCCATCCATTTCCCTGGATGACATAATTTTGTTCATTATGGCTGAGTAAAATTCCACTGTGTACATATCCCATAGTTTTTTTAATCCATTCATCTGTTGATGGACATCATGGTTGGTTCCATAATTTGGCAATTGTGACTTGTGCGGCTACAAACATAGGTATGCATGTATTGCCCTGGTAGTTTGGTTTCCATTCTTTTGGGTAGATACCCACTAGTGCTGCTACCTAGCAAAGTTTCTTTTCTAGATAAAAGAAAAAATCTAAAATATCATACTAGACTTTGAAATGAGTCTGTGCAGTTAAGTAACCTGAGAATTTACTTAAGTTGTGTAGTTTCAGATACTATATATTTACATGATTTTCAGAGACCTTTAGAATTCTTGTTATCCAGGATACTTCCTGTAATCATGTACATAAGTTCTTAGAGTTGAAAGGAACTTTGAAATCATTTAATCCAACATCTGTGGTACAAATGAAGTAACAGACCAAAAAGTAAAAACCACATGTTTGAGACCACAAAGTGCATGAATTTGTCCTTCTGAACTGTGGTTTTATTTGGCTTTGCTCCTTGGTTGTTATCATAGAGCTAATGATAAGCGGAGGTGTATTCAAACCCAAGTACAATTCTGTGTTTTTTCTACTAAACCATTGTGCCTCTTGAATGTACCAAGTATAAAACTGCTGGGTTTGGGGAGGTATATTAGGTGAAGGGAGAAATGGATTCAAAACTAAAAGTGATTATTAGATAGACAGATGTGCTAGACAGATAAACGCAACATGAAAATAATAGGAGTAGTCCACTCAAACTGACAGTGGAGAAGCAGGGTGAATTTCCTGAAGTGCCTCACTGATCTACACCATGGGTTAGCCACCCAAAGAGGGGCATGATACCCAGAAGAGATAGGAGATTGTACCTTGTTATGGAGTCATGACTAGTTCATGTTCTGGAATTTGAAGATAGTTGCATGGCTAGAGTGCAGAAATAAAGTGGGTCAATGTCAAGAAGATGAGGCTGGAGAGGGAAATGGATCAGATCATGAAGAGCCTCTAGTCATGCCAAGGAAGTTGGATTTTATCGTAAAAGCAATGATGAAGCACTAAAGGGTTCTCTAACAGGAGAACTACATAACTATAATTTTATTTTGGAAAGATTACTACAATTACATTGTAAAGAATGGCTCAGAGGGGTTGTTTCAGTCAGCATTCTCACCACTGTGACCCAGAATACCTCACAACCACAACTTAGAGGAAGGAGGATTCTTTGCTCCCGGTTCTGGAGATTTTCAGTCCATCTTAGCCTGGCTTCTAAGCAGGAGCAGGGTCTACAGGTTCTCAGGGCATAATGGTTGGGAGCAGAGAGGAGAAGGAAAGAGCAGCAGAGGAGAGAGAAGAACGGGAAGTTGCCACAGCCTGCCCTGGTCCCAGGCCACGCCGCCAGGGAGCGCTCCCCAGCAACCAGGTCCTGCCTCCAACATGGCTGCCTTGTCTACCCCGTGAGATCTAGGGGACATTCTCAATCCAAATAAAAGGGGTCAAGACTAGAAACCCATTAGAAAGTCTGTTGGAGTTCATCCAAGTGAAGCAGGTACCCTCTGGCAGTGGAGAGAGAAATTAAAGGCTGGAGAGCTAAATTTAGAAGGTCAAATTGATACAACTTAATGACTGACTGAATGGTGAGGGGGACAAATTAAGAGGGGCCCAGGATGACTGTGATTTGTTCACCTAGCTTAATGAAGATGCTGTTGTTTGACACGAGAAATATAGGATGAAGAGCTAATTTGAAGGGCAGGGAAGGAAGTGGGAGAATCATATTCCCAAAGATTCTTACCACCTTTAATCCTTTAAGAGTCTAAGAAGAATTTTAATAACTCCTTATTTAAGTTTTGAAGCCAAAGGCAGGAGAACAACACTGGCCAAGGAAAACTGTAAGAGTGCTAGGGATGGAATCCTAGGGAACACTAATGTTAAGTGGTTGCTCCCAAACATGGCCACGTAACTAGAGTGCTATTAAAAATTGATTCCAACAGTTCAAATAAGGTTATGTCTATACATGAAGGTATCACCAATGAAGGTATTGAATCAAGTCAATAAAAGTACAAAAAGTTGATTCCCAATGAAGGAATCACTTCCATTGACATTATGTACATATGTGAGAATTCCAGTGTCGGTCTCAATATCCTGTATGGGGAAGGGGGAAGTGGGGATGGAGTAGGAGAGAAGCACACACCAAGTGCTGTGTGCATATATGCCACAATCATTATGAACTACATTATGATGTGAGGCTATAATGCACCAATGAAAGTATAAAAAATTTAATTGATTCCAAGTTCAAGAATGAGGAAGTGTTATCATCAGATGCTACAGAGAAGACAAGATAAGGGGGGGAAATCCACTGGATTAGCCCAGTGGTTCTCCAAGTGATCCTCAGCAGTAGGGCGTTACCACTGTCCACACAAAGTAGTGATGATGGAAGGAGTGAATGTGTGTTGAGTTAGCCATTTTGCCAAGTATAATTTAAACTATTACTATACCTTTCTAAGCAACACTTTCTTTTCTACAGTGACAGTTCTAATATGTTGCAGTGTTGTGATATTTAGATACACTGACAATGGCTTATTCCCCTTGATAAAAGTGAAGAGCAAGACTGTAGAATTATTTATCAAGTAGTAAAATTTTGAAGTAGACACTAAAATCATTAAGAAAATGTTGGGTTGTGTTCTGTATGTTTTATTTTAAAAGACAGGAAAATATAACAATTGTTAAAATTGTCTAATGCCTATTAAATAATAAATGACTGATACTTTTAAGTTGAGATTAGGTCTAGTAATCAAGAGAATTTACTTTATAAAATAATTTTGTTCTTTTTTTTTTTTTTTGCGGTACCAGGGATTGAACCCAGGGGCGTTCTACCTCTGAGCTACGCCCCCGGCCCTATTTTTTATACTTTATTTTGAAACCGGGTCTCACGAAGTTGCGGAGGGCCTCACTAGGTAGAGAGAAATGGGGAGAGAGAGAGAGAGAGAGAGAGAGAGAGAGAGAGAGCGCGCTGAAGCTGGCCGCGAACCTGGATCCTCCGGTCTCTGCCTCCCAAAGTACTGGGATTACAAGCGTGCGCCACCACACCCGGCCCATAATTTTGTTCTTAATAATAGCACTAAATGAGGTATTTATCTTACTATGTTAATATGAAATACTTTATTTAGCCTAGCTAGAAGGTGTTCAAGTTACATACAGTGATTTTTATGATAATGTCTCCAACACTAGGTCTTTAAAATGTAAGAAATAATATGCCTAATTATAATCCTCTACCAAATGATCATTTTAGTGTAGTTTTTAAAAAAACTCTTAATAATCAAAAGATAAGTGTGTGTGGTCATTTCATTTTACTTTTGCCTGGAGTGCTATTAAAAATTGATTTAAGCCGGGCATGGTGGTGCACACTTGTAATCCCAGTACTTTGGGAGGTAGAAACCGGAGGATCCGGGTTCGCGGCCAGCCTCAGCTCTTTCTCTCTCTCTCTCTCTCTCTCTCTCTCTCTCTCTC
>PVJS01039482.1:0-18877 GCA_004027185.1 Glis glis
AGAGGAGAGGAGAGGAGAGGAGAGGAGAGGGATTGTTTTCCCCTGAAAATCAAGATCTAATGCTTTAGCATGACAGACACGGGCCACCTGTTATCCAAGTTCCAGCCACCTCCAAAGCAGTTCTTGCCACTTTCACTCAATAGAATCAACTCAACTTATTTACAATTCGACGAGCTCTATAACGGAGTTACATTTTTGAAAGATTGCTCAAAGTGCAGAGCAGAAAACATGTCGAATGGGAAAGAATGGAAGCAGGGAGATTAGTTAACAGACTATTGCAGCCGGGTGCAGTGGTGTGTACCTGTAATCCTAGTACTTGGGAGGTTGAGACAGGAGGATTGCTAAGTTTGAGGCCAGCTCGGCAACTTAGCAAGAACCTCTGCAACTTGGTGAGACCCTGTTTCAAAATTTAAAAAAAGAAATAGGACTGGGGGTATAGCTCAGAGGTAGAACACCCCTGGGTCTCATACCCAGTACCACAAACAAACAAATAGAAAAAGAGAGAGACTATTGCAATAAATTGCAATAATCCCAGCACTAGAGGACAAGAGCCTGAATTAAGACAGAAATTGTAGGTGTGAAGAGGAAAAAAATATGTGAAGGATTCTACTGAGGTGGCAGTGGCCGAGCTTGTTGGGACTGCACTTGGGGGTCTGGAGAGGAGGCGTGCTGTGGATGCCCCCGAGTGCAGGCTCGTGTGCCCGCATGTTGGTGGGGGAGTTGTTTAAAGGGGTGAAAACAGAGGAGGAGCCGGTTGGAAGGAAGGGTGATGAGTTGGGCTTTAGTCATGCCGAATTTGAGGTGCTGAAAGCACCTCAAATGACAAAAATTTGATGTCACCTGTAGATATCCAGGAGCCAGTGAGATCCGAGAATCTGGAATTCAAGTAAAATCCACATATGTCTTTGTTTTTGCTGTGGGGACAGATGAACTCACTCAGAGGATGTGAGCATAATTGGGAGAGGAAGGGGACAGGGACAGACCCTAAGAAACCACCAAGCTTTGAAAGCTGAGCAAAGAAAGAGGAACTGAGACCAGAGAAGAGCGAAGTGGCGCCATCGGAGGGAAAGTGGCAGTTATTGGCACAAAGGTGGCTGTGGAAGTCACAGAGTCACAGGTCGGGGGGCTCCAGTCAATCTTCACCCCTCCCCCGAGCCCTCCACTGCCCACTACCCAAGCCCTGTGGGGGCCTCTGCCATGCTGGTAAGCGGTGCCTGCATCTCTGTAAGCCTCAGGTATCACTGCTTATTGGCACCAACTGTTTACTTGCTGTTGCATTACTTGACTGGCACAGTACACAGTCAGCTCTGTGAGGTCAGGTGACACTGAGCCTGTGGTCCGGCTTTGTGTCCCAGGCTGGGATTCCCATGGTAAGACCCCAGTGGATGACTGTCCAGGCTTTGCTTGAATGAGAATAGCACTTATTTTATCACCAAGCAAGCTGCTTTACTATAGAATGAACCCAAAGCTCATATGGGTTTGAGCCAGAATTTCTACTCCTGTGATTTTTTACCCAATGTTCTTAATTCTCAGAAAAAAAAACCCTTTAATTTCTATTCTATGATGCAGGTCTTTACATGGGGAAGCTCTGAGCCCACCCGGAGTTCCACCTGTAGACTGTTGGGGTTCCTATGTTCTGGGATCTGGTTTCCAGCTCCCCACATCCTTGGCTCAGGCATCAGTTGGCTGAACTGGCCCTGGGCTCCCTGCAGGGTAGGCAGCTGGACATGCTCATGACACCAGATGGAATCTAGAAAAAATGGCCCTGCGACGTGACAGCGCGAGCTGTGGGCTAGCTGTCCTGAACAGCCGCACTCCTGGTCCTGACTCCAAGTTTTAACCCAGGACTTGCCCTGACTCCTCTCCCCATGGCGTTCCCACAGAAACATCCATCCAGGTCCTGTCCCCACCTTTCAGAGCAACCTCTCTCCCAGAGCAGTGATCCCAACCTGGGATGGCTCCCTTTACAGCACAGACCAGAACAGCCCTGCAGCTTCCTCTCGCCCTCCTCCCTGCCTGCTGCCCTCCTCCTCCTTCCTCCTCCATCTCCTGCTCAGAGAGCTCCCAGACAGATCTGTTGCGTAGAGCCCCACCCAGGACATGCAGTGGCTCCCTGAGCCCTGCGTGGTCAAGCTCAAATCATGCAGTCTGGCCTTTAAGTTCGCGCACCATCTGACCTCAAATGCTTACCTCATTCTTCAAAATTGCCTTTTGGTATCACACACACACACACACACACACACACACACACACACATGCATGCACGCTTTCCCCGTGATGCCTTTCACACTTCCACCTCTGCTCCTTGACCTCTTCTATGAGTTCTCAGGCTTTTACACAGCCTGGGTGCACCTGGCGGGCCCTTCTCTCCTCTGCTTAGAAATCCCTTAATAGAGCCAGGCGTGGTGGTGCACGCTTGTAATCCCAGTACTTGGGAGGCTGAGACTGGAAGATCCAGGTTCATGGCCAGCCTCAGCTACTTAGTGAGGCCTCTGCAACTAAGTGAGACCCTGTTTCAAAATAAAGAATAAAAAAATAGGGCTGAGGGTGTAGCTCAGAGGTAGAATGCCCCTGGGTTCAATTCCCACTACCACAAAAAAAAGGAAAAATAAAAAAGAAATCCCTTAATAGGGAGCCCAAAGGCTTCCTGGACAAGGCTGGCTACAAGTCGGCATCTGAGGGAGGGGAGAACCGCACCCCTGCCCGCCCTTCACCTCCTTTGCAGATGCAGCCGAACCTCACTGTGAGGGAGCCCCACAGATATCCCATGGTGAAGATGGGGAGGGGGTGCTCAGCAAGATTCCCCCTCCACCGACATTGTGCCCTAGGTGCATACCAGAGTCTCCGAGGTGGCTCATCTCCCAGAACAAACATGCAGAAGCCATGAAGATCATGAAGCACATCGCAAAGAAAAATGGAAAACCAATGCCGGCCTCTCTTCAGGTAAGCCAGGGCTCAGGTACCCAATCAGGGATCAGTGAAAGGGGAGGGTTTGGGAAACCGTGCGCCCTAGCGATTGAAATGAGGAGCTGCGGAGGGGCCCGCCACCTTGCGTGTTGGCTAACACAATAGAATATTTCATGCACAAGATTGCGGTTCCCTGGGAGGACACTTTAAAACAGATGGCAAACATCGAACTCCAGGGGAACCAGAAACCACTTAAAAGTTGAAGGAGGAGGATCTCTGGGTTGCAAATCAAGGCTGCGCTGGCTGCTGTTTAACTTACACAGCCAGCACCCCAGGGCCAGATTTCCAGGTCCATAGAACAGTTCTTTGAATGCGAACAAGCTCTTAAAATGTTAAGCATTTTGGATGGAAATTGTTTCAAAACATTTTAAGCAATCCTTTGCCTTCTTAAATGGAACCAAGTTACTGAGGTGTCCACCTGTACCTAGAGAAAATAAAATAAACTTATAAACAAGAATAACCCACTGGTCCCACAGCCCAGGAACTCGAGCTTTGCCGTGTTGGATGGCCGCAGACCGCTCTTGGAGCTGTGCGCCGTCGCCTGGGCTACACCTGTCTGGGGAGGCAGGTTTTGCCTTCAGTAGATCTCATCATTTTGATCTCAAACCTCTTCACCTGACAGGAACTAGAAAAGAGAAAATGAAGTACATTAGGAATTGGTGAAGAAAATGAAGTATATTAGGAAATTATGTTGAAATAAGAATAAACCATTTCTGAATGAGGATCTAAGATAGACTACCTGTAAGAATTTGAGATTTAGCCAGGTGTGGTGGCACGTGCCTGTGATCCCAGTACTTGGGAGGCTGAGATAGGAGGATTGCAGGTTGGAGGCCAGCCTCAGCAATTTAGCAAGACCCTGTTTCAAAATAAAAGATGAAATGGGCAGGAAGTGGATTCAATCCCCAGTACCAAAAAAAAAAAAGAAGAAAAGGAAAGGAAGGAAGGAAGGAAAGAAGGAAGGAAGGAAGGAAGGAAGGAAGGAAGGAAGGAAGGAAGGAAGGAAAGGATTTGCATGACATTTGGGATGAGGACTCTCAGACTCTGCTCTGAGGCCTTTTGTTTTCTGCCTCCTCCCTGCTTCTGGTTGGTTGAAATGCGTGTTCTTTTCCACCTGGACTGGACAGTACCGACCCTGAGGTTTTATGAGGTTTTGATTCCTTCAGTGACTGTCCGGGGCATCAGTCATGAGAGAGCCACTCTCCCGCTAAGGAGGTGAAGTTCAGGCCACCGATCAGCCGTCATCGCCAGTCTCACGTGCGCCCCATTCTTTCACACACTGTCACATGTCCCTTTGGGGAAGGAGGCAGTGGGGAGTCCCAACTCCCGCCCCTGGCATTCCCCCAGAGAGGGCTTCTCAGGTATTACCCTCTGTGCGGGGGTCACCTGGGGACCTCACGAACATGCAGAGTCAATCAGTTTCCTG
Organism: Glis glis; assembly: GCA_004027185.1. NCBI lineage: Eukaryota > Metazoa > Chordata > Mammalia > Rodentia > Gliridae > Glis > Glis glis. The sequence continues at coordinate 4,391 of PVJS01039482.1, forward strand.
ATACTTTCTCCTTTTTCTTTAACTTTGATTGGTGCACTATAGTCTCACATCATTATGTAGTTCATAGTGATAGTGACATACCCGCACACAGCACTCTGCGGGCTTTCCGGGTTCCCTCCCCATTATTTCCAACCAGCTCTGGGTTCTGAATGTCAATGCTGCTCTGTATGTCGGGCAGGGCCCGCGCCTCCTGCCCGGTGTGCCACAAAGGGGTGCAGATGGGCGGCCGCTGCTTCACCCTCAGCCCTTGGGGTCACAAGGTCGGGCCTCTATGATACGCCACTGTGCCTTAATAATGTCACTTTAGATAGGTGCCATGAGCTACCTAGCTTCTCTGTCCTCCAGCTTCCTCCTCTGTGAAGTAGGGTGAAAACATAGATCTTTTGTAAAGATTATAAGATGAAGTATGTGAAGTGCTTAGCACAGGACGAGGCTCATGATGGGCCCCAGTAGGTATAAGGTACTGTTGTTATTCCCTGTGGGGCCCAGGGATGCCACCATTTCATAGACAAAGCCGTTCTCGTTGTTTCTCTTCTTAGAGCCTGAGAGCAGATGAGGAGGTTGGAGAAAAGCTGAATCCTTCCTTTCTTGACTTGGTCAGAACCCCTCAGATAAGAAAACATACCTTGATCTTGATGTATAACTGGTAAGACATTTTGTTTTTGTTGTTGTGTTTTCTTTAAACCCCCTCCAGACTTATTACATCACAATCACCCGGGTTAAGGGAGGGAACAAGGGCATTTTCTAAACATAACCTACACCCAGTGTTGGCGTCGACCACTGACAGTGATGTGTGGCTCACAGATAGCAGGTTTTCCTGATGACATTTCCTGACAAATGCTGAAGTCACCTTATTGTCCCTCAGCAAAGGTCAGAGTGGTCTCAACGTTGGCTGCACATTAGAATCAGCAGGAAGGTTACAAAATGCCAAGACAGACCCTCATTTCTAGAAACCAAGTTCACTGGTCTAGGGTAGTGCCCAGTGGCCGATACTTTTTAAATTCTCCAGGTGATGCCAATATATAGCCCAACTGGAGAACTGTTGGCATAGATCAAGAGTGAGGTTGATTTCTACAGTGGTACAGGGCTGGCAAGGAAAGGGCCTTTTCTTTTTCTTTTGTACCTGGAGGGAAAAAAATTTAACTATGCACAAGAATAATCCACTGCTTCCACAATCCGGTAACTTGGGCTTTGTGGTCTTGGCTGTCCACACACAGGTTTCCCCAGAGCTATGAGCTGGTCACCCATCTCCCTGTCCAGGGAGGCGTGCTTTCGCTCAGTGAAAGTCACCCTTGGCAGCCACTGAAGATTGGCCACCCGTGACAAAGCAGAGCTCATCACAGCATGGCATGGGAAAAGCAGCATTGAGATTTGGCTTCCTTCTCCTTATTTCCTTTTCCAAATAAGCGTGACTCTTGCTGAGCAACCTCAGATTTTCCATTACATATAATGAGTGTTTTCGGTCCACAAAACTAGAAATACTGTCAACACTGCTGGCATCAGGCCAGAAGAGAAATCATCAACAAGGGAGGCTGTGCCCATTTGTTCTCCTTCAATCATGTAGTCAGTTCTTCTGAGCCCAGCTGCTTTAAAAGGCCACAAAGAGAGAAATGATTCACAACCACTAATAACTTGACATAGTTGGGTCCCCCCCTCCCCAGTACTGGGGATTGAACTCAGGGGCATTCTACCTCCAAGCTACACCCTCACCATTTTTTTTAAACAGGGTCTCTCTAAGTTGCTGAGACTGGCCTTGAACCTGTGATCCTCCCAAGGATCACAAGTACTCAGTATCCCAAGTACTTGGATTATAGGTGTGCACCACCATGCCTGGCTAGATATAGTTTTACTAAGTAAATTGCTCTGTTACAATTTTTTTTGTTTTGCATTGGAGGCTGAATCCAGAGGCATTCTATCCCTAAACTACACCCCCAGCCCTATTTTATTTTTAATTTTGAAACAAGATCTTGCTAAGTTGCTGAGGGCCTAAGTTGCTGAGTCTGGCCTAGAACCTGCGATCCTCCTGTCTCAGTATCCCAAGTACTGGGATTACAGGCATGTGCTACCACTCCTGGCAAAGATTGGCTTTTAATTTGACCAGGTAATACTGTCCTGATTGCTTCCCTGTCTCTGGTTCTAGGGCCACAGCCAGCCACAAAGGTAGATCAGCTAGTGTAAAAGCCACAGGACAGAGGGGAAAGGTCACCTACCATCAACTCCTGCTCTTCTGGAAGCCTCTCCGATCGGTGGTGTGTGTCTGGGGCTCAGCTTGACCTTGGCTCTCCTCTTTGCCCAGGTTCACGAGCTCTGTTCTCTACCAGGGCCTCATCATGCACATGGGCCTTGCAGGAGACAACATCTACCTGGATTTCTTCTACTCGGCCCTGGTTGAGTTCCCAGCGGCCTTCATCATCATCCTCACCATCGACCGCATCGGTCGCCGTTATCCTTGGGCTGCAGCAAATATTGTGGCAGGGTTGGCCTGTCTAGCTTCAGTGTTCATCCCTGATGGTAAGTGCCAGCCAAGCTGGGGTCTTCTCCCCAAGGCCTCATGAGGGGGTGTCATGGCCCTTTGCTAGGAAGACCATGGAATTTATCATCCAGATCCATTTGGAAAGATAGAGGGTACCATCTGGGACCTTCCTGCACAAGCCCGTATAGCTAACCTGCCCTTAAGAGTAAGTACAGGTGCACACCTATAATCCCAGCACTTGGGGGCTGAGACAGGAGGATCACGGGTTTAAGACCAGCCTCAGGAACATAGCAAGACTCTTAGAGCAACCTAGCCAGATCTTGTTAAAAAAAATAAGAAGGGTTTGGGGTATAGCTCTGAGGTACACACACACACACACACACACACACACACACACAGAGTACATATACCCAGTTGTGCCCTGATGTGACACAGCGAGAGAGGCTGTGAAAACCCAAGCCTCAGCCACAGAGCCTGCCTGCAGCAGAGAGCATGGGCTCTGGGGAGAGTGGACTCAGGGTCAAAGTCTCACTCAGAACTTTCCAGACAGTACCCTTGACTTCTCTACACCATCCTGCAGATTAAATGAGAAAGCTCATATGCCTTTCTTCCCTTATACAATACTTTCTCAATGAAGGAGGCAAAAGCCTACAAAACGAAATCCTTTCCTCCATGCGGAGCTTTGTTTGAATTCTTTATTGTATAGCAATTATTTAAAATATGCCCCCATTTTGCTGTTTCTCTGGAGTGACCTCCATAAATTTGCCCCAGCTTTGGAAACTGGTATAAGCCTGATTGTCATTAACAACGGCGATCTAAAGTTAAGAGACTCTTAGAGGCAAAACTCCGGGGACAGTGGAAAGATCAGAGGTGACCAGGGATCGGGGAGTTGAACAGGCCGAGGGAAGAGGGTTTTGAAGGCAGTGAAATTCCTCTGTGCGATACTGTACTGGTGGAAACGTGTCATCATAGATTTGTCCAACCCCACAGAATGGTCACCACCAAGAGCAGCTTCTGAAGTAAACTGTGTACTTGGGGTGACTGATGTGTCACTCCAGGTTCATCACTGTAACAAATGTGCCACTCTGTGAGGTGTTCTGATAATGGGGGAGGCCACGTAGGTGTGGGGCTGGAGATGTATGGAGGATCTCTGTACTTGCCTCTTGACTTTGCTGTCAACGTAAAAATACCTTAAAAATAAAGTCTTTTTTAAAAGAGAGAGAATATTAAAGTCATATCTACAGAGAGGTTACCACTACTGTCTTGAGTCCATAGAAGAAACGCTCCTGCTTCCCCATCCCATTCTGGGTGGTGGACTTTCTCCTGCCCGACCGCGCTGAGGCGCCGCTGAGCCGGCGTGCGCAGTGTATAGATGGTGTGTTTTCCTCACAGATCTACAATGGCTAAAAACCACCGTTGCCTGCTTGGGTAGGATGGGGATCACTATGGCCTTTGAAATGGTTTGCCTGGTCAATGCTGAGCTGTACCCCACATTCATTAGGTGAGTGTGAAGGGCGTGGAGCCCTTTTTTGGGGGACAGAACACCACCGTGCAGCCAGAGACACCCTACTTTCCAAAGCACAGTGCGAGGTAAGGGGGGACACAGGTAGCTGCCAGGGCCCGTGGTTCCCACCCACACCTGCAGGCTGGGCAAAGTCCAGCTGTGGTGAGATCAGAAGATGCAATGGCAAGAGGGGTGACCAGGGCCAGGGAGGACGTGGGGGGCAGCGCAAACTGGTCCCTTGAAACAGCACGGGGAGGAAGGTGATGCAACGGAAAGTTAAAATGGCTCCCAACCCAGTCTGGAAGTTTGTATAAAACAAGAGCAACAGACTCTGAATGGAATTGTGCGCATATATCATTTTTGTACATTGAAAATAACACAAGCAGCTGGGTGTGGTGGCTCATACTTGTGATCCCACCTACTAGGGAGGCTGAGGCAGGAGGATCACAAGTTCCAGGCCAGCTTGGGCAACTTAGCAAGACTCTTAGCAAAATATAAATGAATAAATAAATAAATAAATAAATAGTTGGGGATATAGCTCAGTGATAGAGCACTCACCTAGCTGGTTTAATCCCCAGTACTGCAACAAAACAAAAAGGAGGGAGTGAAGAAGGAAGAGAGGAAGAGAGAGAGGAAAGAAAGGAGAGAGAGAGGAAGGAAGGAAGGAGAAAAAGAGCGATATTTTCCAGTCCTTGGACACTGCGGTGCTTGGGGAAGTATTTATTTGGGGATTGGGTGGGAGATACTTGCTGCCCTGTGAAGTTAAAAAGCTAAATCAATCTCCGGTGTTTTAGGAATCTCGGCGTCCTTGCCTGTTCCTCTGTATGTGACATTGGTGGCATCTTCACGCCATTCTTGGTCTACCGCCTCACGGAGGTCTGGCTGGAGCTCCCGCTGATAGTGTTCGGTGAGAAGCCCCCATGGATGTCTTTTCAGGGGCCTGCACTGCTCCACCTCAGAACAGGCAGCGTGCCCATTAGGAACTACTAATTAGTAATAGTATTGGCAATGCTAATTCGTGATACCATGCGTCACTACTAATACTCGAGTGTGGGACTCTTGCCTCAGAGGTACAAAGATGGAGAAAACAGGGAGAAGGAACACAGCTCCCCAGCAGCTCCCCCTAAATTCTCTCCACTGACTCCACCCCTCTTCTGGTGTCTATCAAAGGACTAACTCTTCCTGCCTCCATGCCCAGAGCACCTAAAAAACAAAATCCCTTCACTTCATTACTTAAAGAAAAGTAGTTAAAATTTTGCAAATGGCAATTTTCAAAACCCAGAGGAACCAAAATCCACAATTGAGAAAATGCATCATCGTAATGGAGCCCGGCGTGCGTTGGTGTTGCACCCCTCCCCCATCCCTTGGGGCAATTAGATTTCAGGAGTGGGCTGGCACAGTATTTGTCCTCCCCTACTGCCAGCGGGGTCAGGGACAGGTAGGGATGTACAGATGCTGAGCTCCTCCCGGGCCCTCCCTCCCCTCCCTGCCTGCAGGAGAGAAGGTGACAGGGACAAGTCTCTCAGATACTGGACATGAAAGGAGCCTGGGGATCCTGGGCACCTCCACTCATTGGCTGTCCAGTGCCTTCCCCCACAGCTGTAGACTGGGACAGATGCTCCCCTGCCTGTCCCCAGACACGGGAAATGTGAATACCGTTTTAGATTCATGCATACATCCACCTGCTCAGGTGAACTGGAACACCTGAGTGCACCCACTTCAGACTCCTTTCAGACCTGTTCTGAGCCGCCTTTAATTTGAGCATCCACCCTTTCCCGTGGGCTGTCACATTTTGAGGGAGGAGAGGACAAGGTGCCCTCTGATGCACACAGGGACACAACCCCTGCTGTACCTTGCCCCCAACTTACCTGGCTCATCTCTCCCTTCCTCAAGAGATCTGTGAGGGGGGAATTTTCCTCTACTGTGGAGCTTTCAGCAAAGTTCCAGACCACTGATAGAGCTTCCCCTTGAAGCAGGCTCAATGAAGTCCTCCACATTCCAACATAATGACAAGATGGACAGAATGGATAGAACTCAAGCTCTGTCCTGAGACAACTATGGTTTTCCCCAGCGCTGCTGGCACTGCTGATACATCCTCAAATTCCTTCCTCCCCCAACACAGCTGAGGGACCTGTCCCAGGGGCCCCTTTCCTCTGGAGGAAGCGCCCATCGCACCCTCTGGATGCCTTCCTTCTGGGGGTTGGGCTCAACCTCAGCTGCTCCCCTAGGTGGACAGTTGGTGGCTGGGGGGTCAGAGGGACATTCCTGGGTAGCATACAAGTGCTTTGTGTTTCTCTAACTACTATTAAAGCAATGTGAAGTCCAGACCCAGGGAACCATGGTTGACCCTTGCTTCTGCCTTACCTTCCTGGGAGAAGAGAAGGGACTATGAGACTATAACTGCATTTCTTTCTTTCCCTCCTTCCCTCCCTCTCTTTTACCAGTTCTCACTATGTTGCCCAGGCTCTGACACTCCTGGGCTCAAGTGATCCTCTTGCCTCAGCCTCCCAAGTGTCTGAAATCACAGGTTCACATCACCATAACCCAGACTAATTTCACTTCTTTCTTTCTTTTCTTTTTTCCATCCTTCATCCTTTTTTATTTTATTTATTTATTTATTTATTTATTTATTTATTTTTGCAGTGCTGAGTATCCAACTTAGGGCCTCCCACATGATAGACAAGCACTCCACCACTGAGCCGCACCTCGTAGCCCCTAAAACTGTATTCAACATTCAACATTAACTCAAAAACAATCCGATTTTTACTTTTGCTAGTAGTTTTATCTTTTTTCTTCACCAGCCTTTAATCTGGTAACTACTAGGAAGCATAAGTAGTAGTTTTTCATTTTAACTTCTTTCCCTCTTTTTTCCATGCAGTACTAGTGCACTAATTGTGGACTTGAAATAGCTATAAAACAGTCATCTAAGAAGCCTGAAAGTCAACATGTTGGCAAATCCTGGTTGAGGGCGCACTGGAAAAACAGATAAGGATTATCCTGGTTAATTAGGCTTGCCTTTACAAATATAAGAGGCTAAGTGGGTGATAGTTTGATGACTCTATTGTTCATCAGTGTTTCAGTCCATATCCTTACGGTTGTGTCTAAATTCCTGACTGCACAACTTAGAAGAAGAAAGAGTTGGGGGGCTCACAGTTTTGGAGGTTTCAGAGGTTTAGTCCAGGTTAGGTTGGGTCACATCTGTGGAGCTCAGAGCATGGAGGTGGGAAGCAGAGTGAGCAAGGGACATACATAATTCCCAAGGCCACACCCACAATGGCCTACCTCCTCTAGCCACACCCTAACTGCCTACGTTACCACCCAATAAATCCACTCAAATTATTCATCAAACAACTGATTTATCCACTGATGAGATTAGAACCCTCATGATTCAGTTATTTCACCTCTGAGCATGTTTGCATTGTCAATACACGAGCTTTTCTAGGGACATTCTATATCCAAACCATAACAATCAGAATTCATTCTCTCCAGAGAGTCAGATGCCTACCGGATGTACTTCTTGCTTGCATTCATCACAATGCAACAATCAAGTGAACTCTGGGTGGTTTGGGAGATTTAGAGAGGTGAATTATTTAGTAGCCAAGCCCATAGTTTGTACCATGTGCCAGACATTATTCTAAGTGCTTGACAAATATGAACTCACTTTAGCTTCATAACAAGCCTGTGAAGTAGGTATTTTAACTCACTTGACAGAGGGGAATCAGAGGGTCGGAGCGATAGGAAAACTTCTCAACATCCTCAGACCAGTGAGGAAGTCAGACTTGGATCCCAGTGTTCAGTGCTGGGCATGTGCTTGAGTGGCCTGGCCAAGCCATTTTCACCAAAAATTAGGGCAAAAATTGAGTCCATCATGCAGCGCTCTGAAACCCCCAAATTCATGAAGAACCCACATTCCACTTCCCAACATTCTATTATGGAAAAAACATATAAAATGTAACTTTAAAAGACCAAAACCTTAATCAGAATTTAAAGAAATAAAAATATCAACATGGTTGTTGTTAAAGATTATAACTAGGGAAAAAAAAAGAATTTAGCAAACACCTCAATTTTATCTCAATGGCCTCACTATACTTTTTACCGCTGTCTTGCAGTAACACGTGACCTATTACTTTCATTGGCTAGTTAGTAATGGTCCAAGTTTTCTGGCTTATTTTCGTCACTAAGTGCTTTCTATTGGCAAGGTTATGTTCTTTTTCATACAGTTAGGTTTTTTTCAGAGTTATTTTCTAACTCCAAAGTATCTTAATCGTGTGGCAACGTCCTCTAGCCTAGAATAAACTTGACTCAAAATGTTAAGTATTTCATTTCCCTAAAAGGAATTGTAATCCAATGGTGTTTGGAATTGGCATAATATTTATGATGGAAAATAGGGCGGTTGGAGATGGCGAAGGAATCTATAAATAAGTATAGGAAAACACCAAAAAGAGAGAGAGAGCGAGAGAGAAATAAGGGATGCTCTAACTATAGAGCCTGCCGTTCCCAGTTCCTAATGAAAGTTGCATCTGCTTGTGTTTCAGCTGTGGTGGGCGTGGTCGCTGGAGGCCTGGTGTTGTTGCTACCAGAGACCAAAGGGAAAGCTCTACCTGAGACCATCGAGGAAGCTGAAAACATGCAGAGGTAGGGAGCTGAGGTTCCGAGACAACTATTCAATCAATGTTCGGGGGCAACATGGACCCACTTGGAGAGAAAGATCAGGTTGAATCCATTCCTCGTATCACACTTGGAGATAAATTCAAGCTAAACCAAAGGCTTAAGTTGAAGAAAAGAAACAGTCAAATAATGACTACACTACAGGCAGACTCCTCAATACCTCTTAGTCAGGACTGTATCCGTCAGCATTCTGACAGCCATAATCTAAATATCTGACCACATAAGTTAGAGGAAAGAAGATTTATTTTCTTATGGTTTCGGGCTCAGTCCATGTGAGGCCAGGGACGTCGGATCTCAGGGGCAGTGTGGTGGGAGGCGGAGGGAGGAAGAGCACCTGGGCTGTGCTCCTACATCACTGAGGCCAAAAGCAAGAGAGAGAGCGCAGGGAAAGGAGGAGGAATTCTTTATATAATCCCCAAGGCCACACCCCCAGGGACCCACCTCCAGCCACACTCTACTGGCTTACTGGTACTATTCAGGTAAATCCATTAGAATGGATTTATCCACTTCTGGGATTTCAACCCTCATGACTCAATTACATCAGCTCCAAACACCAATTTATGAGCTCTTCAAGGGGCCATTCTATATCTAACCATAACAAGAATGGTCTTTCTAAATATGACTAATAATAATAATAATAATAATAATAATAATGATAATCCAGGACCCATAAAAGAAAGGTCAATCTGTTTGCATTCATAAAAAATTAAATTCCACAGTGAAAAACTCATAAGTTAAAAATAAAATGGCAAACTTAGAGAAAATATTCACGACTCTATAAAGGGCTAGTTTCCTGAGCATATAAAGAACTCTAACAAATCCACAAGAGCAGCTACCCACTAGAAAAAAAATAGGCAAAGAACTTGAGCAGCTAATTCAGTGAAAAGGAAATAAAAACAGTTCTTAAATATATGAAAATACACTCAACTTCCTTCATAATCAGAGAAGTGCAAATTAACAGTGCACTAAGTCACCTGGATTGCTGAAGATCAAATTACCTGTAACACACTGTATAGGGAAAGAATGTGGGAGAATAGCTGGCCTCCCACATTGCTGAAGCCTCAATTATGGTAAATATGATGACAGTATTCTGATGGCAAATGTACATATTTTTACCTAGCAATTCCACTCTTCTAGGAATTTACATGTGCAAAATGACACGTGTATAGGATTGATCATTAAAGAATGTTTTATGTGACTAAAGATTGGAAACAACCTAATTGCCCAGCAGTTGGGAGGCCAGTTAAGTAAATTATGATATGCCATTCAATAAAATACAGCCATCTAGAAAAATGAGGCAGCTTTATATACACTGATAAGAAAAATCATACAAGATGTATTTAATGGAAAAAGAACAAAACATAGAAAAATATATACTATTTGTGGAAATATATAAATATAAGAATATAAAAATATTAAAAATAAAATGCCAAAAGTATAGAAATATGAAATATAACTATATATAGTAGACCCCCCCTTATCCACTGTTTCAATTACCTGGGCTCCCCTGCTATCCTTTGTAGTATGAAAATATTAAATGGAAATTTGCATAAATAGACAATTCATACATTTTATAGTGCATGCAGTTCTGAGTAGCATGAAGAAACTTTGCACCATGCCTCCCGTGATACAGTCTTGCACCATTAAGTGAATCATCGCTTTGTCCACAGTGTCTACACTGTATAAGCTACCCACCCATTAGTTACTTAGCAGCCATCAGTTATCAGATAGACTGTCAAGGTATCACAGTGCCTGTGTGCAGGTAACCTTTATTTTCCTAAATAATGGGGACAAAGTACACGAGCAGTGGCTTTGGCAATTTGGACATTCCAAAGAGAAACTGTGAAATGCCTAAAGTAAAAAGGTGAAAATTCTCAACTTAGTAATGAAAGAAAGAAAGAAGGTGCTGATGTTGTTAAGAGGTGTGGCAAGAATGAATTTCTTATTGTGCCTAATGTATGAATTATAAATTAAACTTTATCATAGGTAAGTATGTATAGGGAAGGCATAGCACATATAGGATTTGGTATTATCTGCGGTTTCAGGCATCCACTGGGAATCTTGGAATGTATCACCCAAGGATGTATACACACACACACACACACACACACACACACACACACACACACGTATGTATTTACTTGTATCTCCTGAATTATGTGCACAAACCATAACATCGGTTGTCTGGAATTTGGTGCCCATGGGATATAGATAGAAGGGAGATTTTCAATGCCTATCTTTTTGTAACTTGTGAGTTTTCAGCCATACGTACCCACTAAAAAAGTAAACTCAAAAAGTCCAGATAAAGAGAAACCTATATGACACCCTCCCCACAAGTTTGTTTCTATGTATGCTAAGACATTTTTATTTATTTTGTCCTCTCCATTTTGAGCCTGTCGGTGCCATGAACTGAACTAAATGCTATCCATTCTACGAACCTTCACATGGAACACATCCAGTACTTGAGCAAAATGTTGCTGAATCGCAGTGGTCTGTGGCTTTTCCTAGAACTTGATCTTAGAGTTGAAGGAGGCCTTTGACTTCCGCAGGAGGTCACACACAGGCAGCCCGCAAGACAGACACCACGGGCTCAAATGCTTTGCTGGGCCCACACAACATTGTTTTTTTGAAAAGGGAAATTCCACATAAATTGAACTTTCAGGATCTGTTAGAAAATTAGAGTTGGTAACACTGAGCAGACCTTTCTTCTTGTTGACAATTTGTAGGAACCCAGTGACGGTGCCGCTCATTGAAGGGCGTGCCGTCTGCAGTAGGCCATAGTCCCTCCTGCTCCCTATTGTCCTGTACCCAGACCGCTTATCTGCCTGGCTCATGAACATTTGAGTTTGAAGCCCTAATCTAGACCAGTTACCCCCGCCCCATCTCAGTGCACCTTCCTGTGCACATGAGCATCTCCCCTTAACGACAGAGACAACGTCATGTGTCGTGATCTACACCTAGAGATGAGCAAGTACCTGGACGCGCAGAACGTGAACTTTCAAATGTTCAGAGAATAAATGCCGAGTCCTTTGACAGCATTACTAGTTGAAGTCCTTCTGGGCTTTTCTTAGCCAGCTCCCGGGTCAGACAGGCAGGCATGCACGATAGTGAGGAGCACAGGCCGCAGAGTCAGACTCACCTCCTGTCTGTGGGGCATCAATGCCTCAAAGCCTCAGTCCTTTCATCTGGAAATGGGGCCACGGTGCCCCTCATTGAACTTTTGTAACCAATAAATGAAACAGTGCACATAAAGTGCCTGTTACTTAATCAATGTCCGAAGCCACTGCTACTACTCATAGACACTTCCATAGACGTCCTATAAAACAACAAAAAATATACTGAGACTATTCCTTGCAAACCAAATTGTAAAATATGTCCTGAGTTGTTTGGGGATGGAAAAACGCAGCTCAGGATATGCACGGACACCTACACTTCTCAGAGTTTGCAAGTTTTACCAGGCTGGTTAAAAGCAGGTTAAATAGATATTTCCAGAGATCACTCCTGATATTTCACATTCTTTCTCACTATGTGATCTTCAAAGACTCCTAAGAAGGTTTGCATGTTACTTTTTTCTGCATTACATAACCAAATCCGCTGGTCACAGACAGAAGACAGGCCTGTGTGAGGCTTGGAGGATTGTAGAGAGACAGCAGGAGCTGGGGAAGGGTCCACCCTGAGAGAGGGTGGGAGGCAGGGTGTCCATGAGCAGGAGAGCAGACCACAGTTGGTACTGAAAGTGGACCCCAGGTACAGTGTGCCAGACACAGAGAACAGAGCAGGGCAGGAGCCCCTCGCCCACCACCCAACGAGTTCAGTTCTCAAGGGCATGGGCCCATCCTAGCTAAAATACATCCTGTACAGCTTACTAATGTGCACCGTCTCTCACCTCGCAGCGGTTTCCCTTTCTGTAGAGTGAGAAGAGCAATAGCTAAAATTTACTAAGGGCTCTGAACTCGTGCTTTCCAAGACTTTCCAGCATATTCCCTCATTTATTCCTCACAGTAACACATGAAACAGGCATTATCAGTAGTAGCCCACTGACAAATGAAAACAACCCAGGCTCAGAGAGATTAAAGGACGTGCCCAGAGGTGCACAGTCAGTAAGTGGCAAAGTCAAGGTTCTGATCCCCACAGCTGGCTTCCAGGGCCCATGCACTCTCCTCACCCTCAGAGGGTGGGGCTCTCACGCACGCAGGTGACAAAGCGGTGACACGCCCGGGCAGAGAAGGGCATTTAGCCCACAGTCAGTCAATCGTGTACCTATTGTTGCTGCTGTGACTGTTGTTGATGATGTTGCAGCTGCTACTGTTGTTGCTGCTGTTGTTGTTACAGTTGTTGATGCTGCCAGGTGTTGCTGTTGGAGTTGCTGCTGCTGCTACTATAGCTGCTGCTGCTGTTGATGACGATGCTGTTGCAACTATTATTACTACTGTTGTTGCTACTCCTGCTGCTTATGTTGATGCCATCGCTGCTGTTCTTACTACTGTTGCTATAACTGGGTGCTGTTGTTGGTGTTCTTGTCACAATTGCTCCTGTTGCTGCTGCTCTTGTTGCTGCTCCTGCTGCTGATGTTGATGCTATTGCTGCTGTTGATACTACTCCTGCTAGTGCTGCTATTTCAGCTGCTGTCGTTGCTGCTCCTGTGACTGCTGGTGGTGATGCTGTTGTTGCTGCTGCTGTTGCTGCTGCTGCTGTTGCTGCCACTGTTGATGCCACTATGCTGATGGTGTTGCTGCTACTGTTGTTCCTGCTGTTGCTGTTGCTGTTATGGTTGTTGTTGCTATTGCTCTTTTTGCTGTTGCTATTGCTCTTGTTGCTGCTGTTGTTGCTGCTGGTATTGATGCTGTGGTTGATGCTGTTCATGCTACTATCGTTGCTGCTGCCAGTCTTACTGTTATGGTTGTTTCTGCTGTTGCTCTTGTTGCTACCACTATTGTTGTTGCTGCTGTTGCTACAGTTGCTGTTGTGGTTATCATTGCTGCTGTTTCTCTTGCTGCTGAAGCTGTTGTTGCTGCTGATGTTGTTAATGCAGTTGTTGCTTCTGCTGGTTTTGTTGCTACTTTTGCTATTGCTGTTGTTTCTGCTGTGACTGTGGCTGCTGCTGCAGTTGTTGCTGCTATTGCAGTTGCTGCTGTGGCTGTTGTTGCCACTACTGTTGCTGGTGCTATTGATACCACTTCTGTTGTTGCTTCCGTGGCTGTTGTTGATACTGCTGCTATTATGGCTGTTGTTGTCACCGTATTGTTGCCACTATGGCGCCTTCTACTATTGCTATTGCTATTGTTGCTACTGTTGCTGCTACTGTTACCACTGCTGCTGTTGTTACTGCTTCTGCTGTTAATGCTATTCTTGCTGCTGTTGCTACTACTCTTGCTACCATTGAAGCTGTGGCTGCTATTGTTGCTACTACTATGGCTGCTTCTGCTGTCACTGCTACTGTTATTACTGCTATTGCTGTTGTTGCTGCTGCTACTATGGCTGTTTCTACAGTTGCTCCCGTGGTTTTTGCTGCTGTTGTTGGTGTTATGGTTGTTGCTGCTACTGTTACTGCTTCTGCTACTGCTTCTGCTACTGCTACTGTTGCTGGGGCTACTGTTATTGATGATGCTGTTACTGTTTCTGCTGTTGTTGCTGCTGTGACTGTGGCTTTTGATGCTGTTGCTGTCATTGTTGCTACTGCTGTTGTTATTGTTATTGCTGCTGCTGTTGGTGCTGCTGCTGTGGATGCTGCTGCTATTGTTGCTACTATGGCTGCTTCTACCATTGTTGTTGCTGGTGATATTATGGTTGTTGCTGCTGCTATTGCTACTTCTACTGCTGCTGTTGTTTTTGCTGCTATTGT
>PVJS01039483.1:0-18877 GCA_004027185.1 Glis glis
TTATACTTTATTTTGAAACTGGGTCTCACAAAGTTGCAGAGGACCTCACTAGGTAGAGAAAGAGAGGAAGAGAGATAGGGAGAGAGAGAGAGAGAGAGAGAGAGAGAGAGAGAGCGCTGAGGCTGGCTGCGAACCCGGATCTTCCGGTCTCTGCCTCCCAAAGTACTGGGATTACAAGCATGCGCCACCACGCCCGGCTTGTTGTCTGTGTTTTTAATGATTGCCATTCTAATTGGAGTTAGGTGAAATCTCAAGGTAGTTTTGATTTGCATCTCTTTGATTGATAATGATGTTGAACATTTTTTCATACATTTATTGGTCATTTGTATTTCTTCTTTTGTGAAGTGTCTATTTAGTTCACTTGCCCATTTGTTGATTGGGTTATTTGTTGTTTTTTTTTTTAGCAGTGAGTTTCTTGAGTTCTCGGTATATTCTAGATATTAATCCTCTATCAGAGGAGGAGCTGGCAAAAATCTTCTCCCATTCTGTTGACTCTCTGTTGAGGTTCTTGATAGTTTCCTTTGCTACACAGAAGCTCTTCAGTTTAATGCAACCCCACGTATTGATCCTCTGTTTCCCTTTCCTTTAGGGATGATACGCAGTGGCATGTGTAGTGCAAAGAACAGTTCCTAGCTCACACAAGATCCCAAACTGTAGGTTACTATTATTAAGAGGTCAGAAGACCCTACAAACCATGTTAAGTGGGATCTCAATGGTTGGCCAGATGCAAGGGTGAAGGCAGAGGAGGGTTGGGTTATATTGGGTGCAGAGAGGTCTCCTCTGTTTGATGATTGTTCCTCATAGACATTTACAACTGTCCTCGGGAGGAATACCTGCCCTGATGATGATGATTTCTCTTTTGTTCTTACACTAAACATTGCTGGTGCAAAAGTTAATTTAGCCCTCTACCTTGCCATGTCATTTTGCAAAATGACTTATCTTGAGATCACTTCTGTAACTATAATGCTACCTGAGATTCCTGGCAATGTCTCAAGTCAAGGAATTATTCTTTACAGTAGCCAGACTGTGTACTGAGCCACTGTATGCAATAAGGAGCTAAGATATAGGGAATCGACGATCGTCTGGGAAGTCTGTTGCTGGTCCTACCGATACGAGTCAACTTATAGGAGCCTTGATGAGGGACTTAACTAGCAAGAGCCTTATTTTCCAGATATATGAACTGGAGAAGGATTATTATTATTATTATCATTATTATTATTATTTTATTTTTTGTGGTACTGGGGATTGAACCCAGGGGCATTCCACCTTCGAGCTATACCCCCAGCCCTACTTTTTATTCTTTATTTTGGAAACAGGGTCTCACTAAGTTGCAGAGGAGGACCTCACTAAGTAGCTGAGGCTGGCCACAAACCTACAATCCTCCTGTCTCAGCCTCCCAAGTACTGGGATTACAAATGTGCGCCACCACGCCCAGCTAAGGATAATTATTTTAAGGGGGATTTTGACAATGGAATGATACCATTAAATTTTAAATCCATGTAGAGATACAAGAATCCTGCCATTCCTTTCTTCATCTCCTTTTTATTTCCCATTTCCCCTTATCCCTCCCTTTCTCCCTTCCTCGTCTTATTTAATCTTTTTCTGCCAGCTCCCAGCAGTCCCTAACTATCAGCTTCCCTTTTAATTTCATCTCAAAAAGATCCTGTACTTTCTACAGTGGAGCATCTATCACAGGTAATATAGCATCTTATTTATTTGCCTGAGTCCTTTTAAGCACTACGAGTTCCACCAGGGCAAGACAAGCTCTCTGTCTTTCTGTGTGTACCACCCTTATACAGCATGGTGCCTGGCACACAGGAAGATTCTCCGTTGCTGTGTGTTGTATGTTAGTAGTGAACAGAAGCTATTATCTGTTTCCCTGAGCTCACACTCACTGGCTACAGATGACATCACTGAGTGCTTATCTACTCAGTCATTCATTCATTCTATGATCATTTAATGAGCATCTACTACATACTAGGTGCCAGAGAGGTACACAATGCAGTTCTATTTTTGCATCCTAGGATTTCTATTCCAGGAGTGGAGATTGACTCTGAACAAACCCGTAAATAAACAAAAAGATCCCAGGCAACTGCTGTGAGGATGATGTCACAGGAGGACTGGGCGGGAGAGTGGATGGCATGGAGGAGTTACCCTAGATGGTGAATGGCAAAGACCTCTCGGAGGAAGTGCTATTTGAACTGAGAACAGATGACAAGGTGGTGCTCCATATAAAGCTAAAAAGGGGGACATATTGCTATGGTTTGGATAGGCATCCCCAAACCCCTGCATTAAAGGCTTGGCCACCAGCCTGTGGCACAGTTGGGAGGTGTTGGAACCTTCTAAGAGATGGAGCCTAGTGGGAGGAAGTTCCATTACTGGGGTCATGCCCTTGGAGGGGATATTGGAACCCTGGCTCCTTTCTGTCTCTCTTTTTGCTTCTCAGCTGCCATCAGGTAAGTAGCTGTGTTCCACCTCATTCTCACCATGATGCGCTGCCTCTCCACAACTCCAAAGACAGCCCTCTGAACTGTGATCTGAAATAAACCTTTCTTCCTTAGAAGTTGTGTACCTCAGGAATTTTATTACAGTTACGGAGAGCTGACTAACATATATATATATATATATATATATATATATATATATATATATATGGCAAGTCCCATGTGTCTGGGAGGTGGTATTTGTGGATAGGTAAGTGGACGCAGAGTCAAGCATGTAGGTCAAGACCCTGCAGCTTAGAGCCCCTGTGCACATCTCTGTGTTTGGTCTTTGTTGAGCTCTCTACATTCAATTAAACCATCTCAAGTGGGTGCTACAAGCAGCCACCTCAACAATTCAATCTTAAGGTGGGATGAAAAAAAATTAAATACCTGAGATCTCTGCCAAAAAAATAAAACACTAACCAACCAACCAACCAACAAAAAAACCAAACCAAACCAAACCCAAACAAAACAAAACAAAAACATATAGTTCAAAACAACAGGAGAAAAAAAAAGAAAAACATAAAAGTATGGAGAAGATTTCATTTCTATAATGGTTTTATTTTAATAAAAGAATATTTTCCAAATGACTGCAGTGGAATATCTCTTGTACAAAATGAAGGAAGGACAGGGAAAAGAGAAAAGCCAGCCCCCACGTACTCTCTGAGAAAGTGTCCTACACTGCTCACCCCTGGGAAATGGACAAGCTGACGCAGATAAGGACTGGTTTTCCACGTCGCATAATTTTACAGAAGAAACCATTTCTGTAGGAATACTTTCTTAGCTAAAGAATCTTGAGAGCGAAGGAAACACATATTTGCTTGCCGTTTTGCTTATAAATGGATCTCTCATTATTTATATACATTTCATATATTTTCTTTTTCCAGAAGGAAAAAAGTGCTCATGCTCACACCTTGCTCCATGATTTTGTTCCCAGTAACTGGGCACATTTTTTACTGATGTTGTCATTAAAGAATGCCAGGGAAAGTTCCATGCTTTCTGTGAAAATCGTTTCACTAAAGGATAGCAAGACAGCTTAGTGATAAGATAATTTAAATGGTGGCAAGAAAGACACTTAAAGTGACTGGGACTATAAATGACAGAAGGGACAGAAATGAGAGGGTTTGAAGATGTGGTACGGACAGAAGCTGAGGAGACCGTGGGAAAGGGCACCTGGAGCTTGGCAGTATTTTTTATTTTTCTCTTTATCAGAACAGGAACTACTCGCTGTTAGAAATAAGGGGAAAAAGCCATAGAAAAATTAATCTTTCAAATAAAGGGGAATATAAAATGACTTCTGTTTTCATGTGTTATTTGTGTTGTTTTTTATACTTCTGTTGGTGTATTGCAATTATACATCATAGTGAGATTCAAAGTGATATATATGCATGCATGCACACATCACCTGGTATATTTCCCCTGTATCCCACCCCATTCTCCTCCCTCCCTCCCCATACATATTAGTGAGATTGGTAGTGATACCTGCATGCATGGACATAACATTATTTGAACTGTTCCCTTCCTCAATCCTTGTTTTTCTTCTGCTCACTTCCCTCCCCCAAACCCCTTCCACTATTCTACTGGTTTCTCTCCTCATTTGATTGAAGTTCTTTTTGTTTCCTATTTTCATTCTAGCTTTTACATATAAAAGAAAACATATGACCCTTGACTTTCTGAGACTGGCTGATCTCACTTAACAAAAATATTCTCTAGTTCCATTCCCCTGCAAATAACATAATTTTGTTCTTCTTTCTGGCTGAGTAAAATGCCACTGTGTGGATATATCACATTTTCTTTTGCCATTCATCTGTCGATGGATGCCTAGGTTAATTCCATGGCTATTGTGAGTGTGCTGGCGTAAACATGGGTGTGCATGTGTTGCTATAGTATTCTAACTTCAGTGTTTTTGGAAAGATACCAATGACTTCTTAAAGGAAAGGGGAGAAGACTAAACACTTAATGGGTCTCTATCCTGGGCCTGGCCTGCTTCTGGGTATTTTGCAGGCATTTTCTTCTTATTCCTCACTCAAATCTATAGAGCAAGAATCATCATTCTATTTAATTACTATGGTTTGTATACAAAGAGTGTCCCCCAAAGGCCCATGTGTTTAGACATGGTCCTCGGGGTGGCCCTGTTGGGAGGCGCTGTGGACCTGTTGGACGGAGGACCTTAAAGAGGTCGTGAGGTCACTTGAAGAAAGTCCTTGAAGGAAATTGCAGGACCCTGGGCTCTCAGCCTTTCTTAGCTTGGTGGCTCACGATGTAAGTCATGTGCTCCAAACACAGTCCCTGCCTTTGCAACCTGACACATTTGCCAGAGGCCCAGACCAATGCGACCATCTGATCTTGGACTGGAACCTCCAGAACCATGAGCTAATTAAACCTTTTCTCTTCATAAGTTAATTGTCTCAGGTATTTCATTATAGTGGCATGAAGCTAACACATTAATAAAGGAAGAAAATAAGTTCAAAAATATTAAAAAAAACATTCAAATATCATCTCACTCTTGCATAGCAGAGCTTTGAAGGAGCCAGTTTTATCTAACTCTAATTTCCATGCTGTCACTGAGGGCTGTTGCAATTCTTCCTTAAATTTAGGGAGTACACACTAAAGATGTGTAATCATAAGAAAAGATGGTTTCCTATTTTAGTAAATAACCTAAGGTATATCCCTCGACTGTGCTAGCCAGAGCACTAATTAACTTACTGGTAGGATCCTTGTTATCTATCGATCCTATCTGCCCTCAGGTTTATATGTGGTTCTTATTCTTTGCTAAATCAAAGGAGAGGATATTCTCATCCTTCAGGCTGGATGTCGAAGGCGCTCATGCCAGCTGATTTCTGGTTGGGTTTGACTAATAGAGGTCCTGGTGGCAGGCTGGGAAGAGACATTTCCCCCTGTCTCAGTGTTCCCTCTTGCCCCAGCTGCATTTCTTCTAATGCTCAAATCCTGCAAGGCAGGCCTACCTGGTTTTAGTTTACTCTAGGTGACTCTTCACTGGGTTCTGGAACCACTCCAACTCTCTCTGTCCTTTGGCCCAAGAGAGCCAGGGTCTCCTGCTGCTGTGGCTAATGTCTCAGTAGCTACACAGATTCCTGTCTGACTTCTTAGGTGTCCCACCACCTTTACATGTTCAAGAGGCTTCTATGTACTGCTTAGGCACTGACTCTCACAACTGCCTACAGAGGAAGGAACCCTTTGTCAAAGTGGGAGAAGGTTGAGGTCTGCTGCGTAGGCCTTCTCCACCCATTTCCTCCTCTGCTGATCCTCTCTGATTCCATGGGGCCTTCCTCTCTGTCTTATCTAACCTTTCTTCCCTGAAAAAAAATCTAAAACTTGGCCAAACAGAGGTCAAAAACATGAATAAATTTTTGCCTTAGAACACTACCTCTAAGATGAATTTACTTACAATCTCCATTAGTGCCTTAAGCTTAAAATAATAGGTCACAATGGAAAAGAATTAGAATATCAGTCCTGGAAGAGACCACTAAAATTAAATTGAAATTTTTCTCAACTCTAAGAATGACGTTAGCTAGGAAGCAATTTATGTAGTTATAAGGCCACCTTCGACCAGAAATTTAAACAAATCAAGTAAATAATGCAAAATAAAAATGAAGGCAACGAGGAGAAGGAATAACAAGTACATAACTAGGGGATGTGTGTGGAAGTGTGTCTTACATAGGAGAAATTGTGATGATTGTTACATGCATTATTGCATCACTTTCACAGTAATCTAGGGCAGTAGGCAAATGAGGAAACTGTGGTTCAGAGAGGCTAAATAATATGTCAAGGTCAGAGCCAGTGAACTTGGAGCAAAAATTTAGGCCCAAGTGTTTTTCCCTTCCCATGTTTATGTAGTTTTGCAAAGTATGAGATGAACTGTGGAAGTTAAAAACCATTGGTCCAAGAACTGCACTTAACCCTAAAGAGAGATGGTTCAACTTGGCCCCAGAATGCTTAGAATTACTTTGAGCCAATTATTTAAAAATTGATAAATTTCATTTAAAATTAAAGATTTATGACTTTTCTTGGATCAGTGGGAAATACAGCAAAGTGGACCTGTATCCTGCAAGGTGTGTTGATCATTGGTTCCCAAGAGGCAATCTCCACTCTACAACATTTGCTTCATGTCGTCCGAATGTTTTCCTCTCCACATCTGCTTCACTATTCATGTTGTAGTTTTGACACTGTACGTTTAAGATACTGAATGTTGAACTTGTCACAAGTTCTTAGAATAGTGGGATTCTAGCCCCATTTCTGTGAGCAAAGAATAATGTAGTAACAAGATTCCAGGAAATGGAGGATCATGGTTCAAATTCCAGCCTCATGATGTTCTAGTTGTTTGACATTGGGGAAGTGACTTAGATTTTCTATGTCAATTTCTCCATTTATTAAGTAGATATATCACTATTACTTACCTACCAACATTTTTAGA
This sequence comes from Glis glis, assembly GCA_004027185.1. Classification (NCBI taxonomy): domain Eukaryota; kingdom Metazoa; phylum Chordata; class Mammalia; order Rodentia; family Gliridae; genus Glis; species Glis glis. The sequence continues at coordinate 6,919 of PVJS01039483.1, forward strand.
AGGATAAAGATGTTATTATTTATAAACGAATAACAGTCCCTGCCCCAATATATACACATACATCATATATATGGACCTATATATAACATGCAAACCTACATACATATTTTTAGTAATACAATTACCTACTAGTCAGTATGTATTAGTGGAAAACAAATCAAGGAGTCAGGTGAATTAGAAAAACAGTGTTTGATATTTGTCTTTATGACAATACTGACATCAGTAAGGTGGAACAAAATGTGATAATATATAGAGAATCAGCTATATATTCAGCTGTGAGACGAGTATATAAATGCATGATGGTATTTGAGTTTTAGATTTCAGTCCATATAGGTTCTGGGTAGAATGATGAAGGAGAAATCTAGATCATGCTCCTTCTGTATAATGGTTCTTAATTCATCAGATTTATAATTCTATATAAGTCTAGTACCAACAGTTATTCCCACATTGATGTAAACATACTTTGACAAACACAAACCAAATTACATATTTCTTCCTACATCTGTCAGGTATCTTATTTTGTTTAGAAATAAACCCATGTATCTACAGCCAACTGATTCTTGACAAAGGTCCCAGAAATGTACATTGAAGACAGTTCAGCCTCTCCAATAAATGGCGCTAGGAACACTGGATATTCATATATAGAAGGTTGAAAGTTGACCACTATCTATCACCTGGTTCAAAAATCAAACTCAAAATGGATCCAACACCTAAGGAACACAGGTTTATGGCCAGCCTCCGGAACTTAGTGAGGCCCTCTGCAACTTAGTGAGACCCTGTTTCAAAACAAAAAAGAAAATAGGGCTGGGGGTATAGCTCAGAGGTAGAATGCCCCTGGGTACCATCCCCAGTCACCTCCCTCCCACACCACACACACACACACACACACACACACACACAGCAGCTATAGTAATCTTTTCAAAAATTTGAATGCAAATTCCTTGGTCTAACATGCAAAATGTTTCGTTTACATTTTTGGCATGATAAAATAAGTTTTCACTGATGATAGGACCCTGAGTGATGAGCTACCTGAGGGCCTCATGCGGGTCATTGCCTGCCTGTAAAGAGTTCTTCCTCCACGTACACCAATGGTCTCCTCCCTCCAGCCCTCAAGTCTCAGTGAAGGGTTCCCTGACAACAGTGTACCTTCTCATTCTTTGTTCCCCTCCATCCATAGTAAAATAGTCTCCCCCTTATCTGAAGTTTCACTTTCCATGGTTTTACTTACTCCCACTGAACTGTGGTGTGAAAAATTCTAAATGGAAAATTCCAGAGGTATGCAATTCATAGGTTTTTAAATGGTGTCCCGTTCTTAGTAGCATGATGAAATCTTGCACTGTCTTGTTCCATCCCACCAGGGGCAGGAATCGTCCTCTTTTCTGGCGTATTCACACTGTATATGCTACCCTCCCATTAGTCATTTAGACATCATGGTTATCAGAGTCACAGTTGTGGTAGTACTTTAACCAATTGCCACAGCACAGTGCCTATGTTATTCACCTCAGTTCATCCCATCACATAAGCATTGTACCATCCCACATCATTTAGAGAAGGGTCAATGGAGTGCATTAAGATTTTTTAAGAGAAAGACCACATTCTCATATTTTTACCCTGTACCACAGATTATACCCAGGGGTGCTCTAACATAGAACTACATTATACCCAGGGGTGCTCTAACATAGAACTACATCCCCAGCCCCCTTTAACTTTTTTCTTTGAGACAGGGTCTTGCTAAGTTGCTGAGACTGGCCTCGAACAAGGCAATCCTCTTGTCTCAGCCTCTCAAGTTGCTGGGATTACAGGCATGTGACACTATGCCTATCAATATTTGCATCGCTTTTATTACAGTATTGTTATAATAATTTTATTTAATTGTTATAGCTGCTAATCTCTTATTATGCCTAATAAATTAAACTTTGTCATAGATATGTATATATAGAAAAAAGCACAGTATATGCAGAATTCAGTACTATCCGCAGTTTCAGACATCCACTGAGGATCTTGGAATGTCACTCCTGAATAAAGAGGGACTACTCTTTTCATCTTTACAAATGAGTGTGCTATGTGTTTATTTGCACATTGTTTCAGTCCTGTCTCCCAAGAGAAGCATTATGAGGATAGCAATGCTGACTGTCAATATAAACTGGATTCCCATGCAAACAACAGTGTTTGGCAGAGAGTAAGTATCAATATACGCTTCATAAATGAATACATTAGAATGAATGTGTGGTGGAGCAGAATCTGATACTCTGGCCAGATGGCAAATAGTTCACTTTTCTTTGTTACATACATCACCACTTCAAGCTTGGGTTCACAAATGAGCCCATCCTTACACCTTCTGCGACATTCCAACCAGAAGCAGTTTCTCCTCTGATCCACTATGTCTGATCCCAACACATTTTTCTATATGTGATTCATAGCTGTGTGAACCTAAGTCCATTACTTACCATGGGCCTGTGTTTCATCACCTGAGAAGTGAATAATCCCTTCTCTCACTGTGTCTGCGAAGTGAAGATAAATGAGATCACTCTGCCATGGTGCTTGGCATGTGCTCTGGGTAGTCTTTTAGTAAATGTTATCCATGTTCAACTAAGTTGCAGGCTTTGGGGGGGGCAGGCATCCTGAGGGTGGACAGAGGGAAAGGGGGAATCATTATCTTCATGTAGTGACAGCTTAGGCTGACTTATAGAGGAACTACTGACTATACTCACAGAAATGGACCTTGAATTTTGGTAGTACCAATGATTATATAACCTCCAGTCATTTCAGCAGTGTGGGAATATCTGCATTTGAGGAACTAGAGATTTTGTTTCAGCCTCGAAAATATTCTGGCTATTGATGGTTTGGGTTATTCTCTTCAGGCTGGAAGAAGGATGATATGTTGCTTTACAGGTTTAAAGAGATATTCTTTTTTTTTTGCGGTACCGGGGATTGAACCCAGGGGCGTTTTAATTCCGAGTTACAACCCTGGCCCTATTTTTATACTTTATTTTGAAACCGGGTCTCACGAAGTTGCGGAGGGCCTCACTAAGTAGCTGAGGCTGGCCGCGAACCCGGATCCTCCAGTCTCAGCCTCCCAACTACTGAAATTACAAGCGTGCGCCACCACGCCCGGCCTTAAAGAAATATTCTAATGCAACCTTGTCTGATTCCCAATTCTAGGCCTGCCAGAATTGAAACTCAACCTTAACTCTAATCATCAGCAAACATTACTTTTGAAACTCTCCCATGCATATGGAACTGCTTGGGTTGCAATAATGCACCATGTGCGTCTCCTGATTTTGTTTTAAAAAAGAGAAGTGTGTGTGTATGGGTGGGGGGAGGTTCCTGACTCAGATGATAGAAATATAAAACCAGAGCCAACAATAGAGGACTTCTTGGGGAAGATTGAAGACATGCCATACAAATCCAGAAATCCAGAAGAGCTTTCTATTTCCCACTCAGGTCTTGGCATCAAAGTCCTACAAGACGATGTGGACTCACAGCTCTGTTGCCTTGTCTTCACAAGATACCTCATCATTACATAATCCTGCAAATACAGGAAGACTTAACCCACTCTTCAGTGGAAACAACTGAATCCAATCATCCCAGACCCACAGTGTGGGTTACTTGATCTAAGTCAATTAATGCCTGGGCTCTTAGTCAAAAAAAGAACAAGAAAAAACTCCCCTGTGACATGAACTCCCACCTTTGGGACAAAAGTAGCCTATTTTCAGAGTCCAGGAATATGGATCGGATGCTTGACCTTCCTCTAACCATGATGTGGCTGGTGACAGAGACCCCAATTCAATTACAAGGTAGAGGGGAGCAGAAAGGTCCACTGGTTTTAAAGTCACACCCAAGGAAACTGAGTATGTTCCACAGCACTGACATGGCTGTGGTCTTCTCAGAGTGCAGCCATTCCCAGCCTCTCACAACCAGGAAGCCTTTAGCCCAGAACCTTCTCTCCCAAACTTACAACAAAAAAAGTATGTACTTTGATCTTTCGCTACCTTGAAATGTGTCCCTAAGACCTAGCACATAGTTTTGTAGGTGAGTAAAAGGTCAAAAAATCCTATTCTTGCTTCATCCTTGCTCTAGGTTAGGTAATAACAAGCAAACACAAAACAAGACCAAAAAAAATACCCAAACAATAACAACAACAACAATAAAAAACAAACAACTTCCATTGAATCGTCTAGTGTAATATTTAAGCTAATCAAATAAATATGCCTCCTAGTGTCTTGAAAGTTGTGTCTAAACAGAAAATATTGAGAAAGGAAGGCATATTGAGAGACCTAAGACTTTTTCTTTATTCATTTTAGCAAGACATTGCTGAGCATTTAATTTGAGGCAGGCGCTGTGCAGCTGCCTGCAAGAAACTACTAGGAAAAACAGATGTGCTCACAGAGAAGCACTGAACAAAACAGAAGGTAACAAGGTCCACATTGGGACAGTGCAAAAGGGGAAAGTGGACAAAGAAAAAAGAGATGTCATGGCATCCAGCCCCTATCTTTCGGTTCCATTCATTACACTGGCAATTACTTACCCGATGTCTGTCTCTCCTCTAAAATATGAATTCCAGAAGGGCAGGGGTATGTGTCTTTTTTTTTTCCACTGTCGTATTACCAGCATCTAATTTTAGGGACAGATTTCACAAAGGCCTACAGCCTAGGCCTGCCAGAGAAGCACAGATCTCAGAAACTGCCCCGAAGATCCCCTTTGATTTAGTCTTTTGCTGTAGGCACCCAGGGAGCTGTGGAGTTGTTGACAGTTACTTTCACCAGGTGGGCAGATAGGCAAATAGTCAGAATCTACAGAGCAGTGGGGAGAGGCCAAGAGGGCATAAAAAGAATCCCATGGGAATGGAAAGTGGAGCTCTTCAAAGCACCTGATGAAATTCCCACCCCATTCTGGCAGCTGAGGTTGAAGTGAGGTACCTTAATGGGAATTGGGAGCTAGGACTGTTTGCACCCCTCACAAACCTTATTCCACTCAGTCTCTGGGTTTGCACAGCTGTCTCCATAGAGTCAAGTTCATGAATTCTTTACCGACAATAAAGAATTCTTTCTTTTGCTTATTAAGAGTTTCCCTTGGGGTCAGTCATCACTTATAAACACCAATCCAGACACTTAATTAAATGTTCACTAAGCATTTTTTAAATGCATGAATTTTAGATGGACAAATTTTCTGATTATAGAAATTCTTCATGGATATATTAAAAATTTAGAGAACTAAAAAATGCAATGAAGACCATTAATAGCTACTAAAACCCTACAAGCAAATTAAACTTATGTGGTATTTAATTGATGTCATTCTAGGTATTTGCAGTGTATACATATGAATATGTATAAGTACAAAGAAACAATATATGTCAGGAGCATGTGAAAAAATGTTCCCATTTTAAAAATATTTTAAGATAAATATAGTTGAAAGGAAAGACTTAAACTTGGTTAGTTGTAATAGTTTGGCTCATGATCATCAAAATCTCTCTAATATTTATTTCTCATGGTGGTGCACTCTTGTAATCCCAGTACTTGGGAGGCTGAGACAGGAAGATTAAAGTTTCAAGGACAGCCTCAGCAAATAGTGAGAGTCTCATCAACCTAACGAGACCCTGTTTCAAAACAAAAATTAAATAGGGCTAGTGATGTAGCTCCGAGGTAGAATGCCCCTGAGTTCAATCTCCAGTGCCACACAAAAATAAAATAAAATAAAATAAAATAAAATAAAATAAAATAATAAAATAAGATGTAAAACTTTAAAAACTCTGCTGGGGGTGAAGCTCAGAGGTAGAAAGCCCCTGGGCTCAATCACCAATACCACAAACTAACTAACTAACTAACTAAATAAATAAATAAATAGTGGAGAGAGGTGCTTGAAAGTTTCTTATGATGATAGGAACTTTCAGTTTTTTTCCCCAGTATTTCTAATGACTAGAGTAAAAAGTTTGATACCTGTTCACATTAAATTTTGATTGTACCTTGAATCAAAATTATATAATGCTTTTTGGGTGACAATACTTGAAACTGTTTGAAATCAGTTTTGCCATCCCTATAATATTTCTGTCTGACTTTGGTGAATTTTTTCTTTTAATTTGAAAAGGAAAAAAAAAAGGTCTGTGAAGTTCACATTCATTTTGAACTTTTTTTAATATCTTAATTTCCATCTGTAAAATGGTGATAAAAATAGCATTGTTTTAGAGTTGTCCTGCAAAGACTAAATAAATCAGTACCTGCAAATGTTTGAACTATGCATTTCAGTGAATTAAGTACTACTTTTTGTGTGTGTGTGTATGTGGTACTAGGGAAAGAACCCAAGCTACACTTTCAGCTATCTCTAAGCTACACCTTCAGCCCTATTTTATTTTTTATTTTGAAACAAGTTCTCACTAATTTGCTGAGGGCCTCACTAAATTGCTGAGACTGGCCTCGAACCTGTGATCCTCCTATCTCAGACTCCCAAGTTCTGGGATTATGTCTGCAGGCCCGGCTAGTACTACTCATTATTATCTTGGATATGGCATTTGCTCACTTCTTATATTTTATTTCAATCTGAGAACACTCGTCCTTTAGTAAATAAATATAAGAGATAATATCCTTTGTTGTTTGAGTTTATTCGGTTGGTTTCAGATCTTTGATTTAGTTTAATGTCTTAAGAATCAAACAAAATGCCACTTTTTTCCCATTCCTCTACTTCATGGACCATGTTTGTTTCCATTTATTTTGAGAAGACAAAGTATATTTCTCCCCAATGGAGCCATGTGGGTGGTTTCTTTATCTGAGACTTTGCATTGCTTTCTTTTGACTTCAGACACCAGTGAAAACTTGAAGGGTATAAAAATTTATGGATTACAAACTTGCCTCTCATCACAATTTTGTGACTGTTTCTCTAATACAGCCTGGTATTTAATGCTACAGAAAACCCAGAGGACTGGTCAATTTTGTCCCTTTTTACATCCCTTTTGGTTTCTTGCCTTTTTTTTTTTTTGTATGTCAGATTTTAGGATGTTTTTTCCCTTTAATATTATCATTAAAATGTCTCCACACAAAATGTGTAGATGTCTTCTTAGTCTTTTGTCGTACCTCAAATGTTCTCATCTCTTTTAATTTAACTTAGGACATATTTTAGGTGTTACATTTTTTTTCTTCACATATGTAGTTTCTTCTTCCTTGTTTAGTTCTTCTGGTCCAGTCAGAAAGGCTCCATCTTCATCTCTTCCAAACTTCGTTCTCACTGACATACAAATTGCTCACTTCCCCCACTGATTCAATGTTCCAGTGTCCATTTTCCTCATTCAATGTCTCTCTGGAGATTTTTATTTTAAGGTTTTGAACTTTCCCCTCTCCCTTTCCCCTTTGCTTACCTCAGCTTGTTGTCTTTTTGTATCACTCAGTTCTTTCAGCTTATCATGCTTCCCTTTTATACCCTTCTGTAATCTCTCAGCCCTTGGATTTATGCTATTTTCACAGTCACTGTGGGCTCCTGCCTCTTACTAATGATGCTGTAATAGGATTTTACTGCTTGGCCTGAACATGATTATCTCTCTTGTTTAGTAAATGCCACAGAACCAGTTGTTTTGAAGCTAGTTGCTCATATCCCACTTCTTCCCTTCTCTGTGGTCCAAATGGAAGCGATAGCTTCAGGTTTGCACCTTGCCTCTTTCTAACCTGAAGTCATCTCTCTGGCACCATCCTGTATACGCTTGACTGATTTCCAAAAGTGCACGCTCCTGATGAATTTCCATCCTGCCGATTCTTCTTTGAAGGAAAAATGTCAGTCCTGACCTTTATTTTATGCTTTTCTGAAGGAGCTAAAACTCTCTCCTATCCAAAATTCTGCTGAGTTGTCTCTGTCTTGTTATACCACAGACCTTCCCTTTATAAGCAAGAGAGCTAATATCCAGTGAACGAATGGGAGATAAAGCTCTTCTTTACTTTTTTTTTTCAGAAAGACAGGATTACTCTGGTTTATGAAGATTCATCACAAAGCCAGGCATGGTGGCCCATGCTTGTAATCACAGTGCTTGGGAGGCTGAGATAGGAGGATTGCAGGTTCAAGGCCAGCCTGAGCAACTTAGTGAGACCCTCAGCAACTTAAGGAGACCCTGCTTCTAAATAAAAAAATAAAAGGGTCTGAGGATGTAGCTTGGAGCTAGAATGTCCCTGGGTTCGATCCCCAGCAAGAGAGAGAAAGAGAAAGAGAGAGAGAGAGAAAGAGAGAGAGAGAGAGAGAGAGAGATTACAAGCCAGCCCATAATATACATTCTTACCTTGGAACTATTTGTCTTAAAATACTACTCAGATTCTGAGGGTAGGTTGTTGGTCAAAATGAGTCTGAGGAATTTTTCTGAGTGTTTCTTCTTGTGTGCATTCAAATGTTTAAGTTATGTATTCAGTGGGAAGGTAAAAAGACTGCATTGAAGTCTATTAGCCAAAGTTCATTTTTCAAGAGAGATCGGTTCTCCTGGGGATGGCAGTGATGGTGGTCATCAGAGAGGAGGACAGCTTCAGGCACATGACAGTATTTTAATGTAAGGAACTTGAGAGATTTATAAAATTGAGAGTCCAAGAAACAAGAAAGGCATTTCAGACCATATGTGATTTTCTGAGTCCTGATTAAGTACATGAAAACACAGGAAAGAGGAAAAATCCCAAGAGATAAGTGGAGATATTTGAGGTTTTATAAATCTATGTAATCATAATCATATTGTAAGTTAGAATTCACTAAAACACGATTGGGTCTCAAATGTTTAAACATGCAACCATTTTCTATTTTGATGTGTTTGTATGAAGTCTAAATAAAGCAGTCTCAAGCTTATCTATATTCGGCGTGTACTACGGAGCAATTTGTGGTTTGAGTACCCTCTTAAATAAGGACAAATGCTTCTCTGTTTATGTGGTTTGGTCAACAGAATCTTTGCAATTAGATGTACAAGCTCAGCCCCTATCAGCAACTTGAAGAGGCACTCATGCTTTCATTTGAGAATTTTGACTTTTAAAAATGTAAGCAGCATTCTTTCAATTCTTCAATCTCCATTTCTGTGATTTTACTGATGATCACTTGCTTCGTGTTGCTTTTTTAAATGATTATTTTATTTAAAACTGAGCCTAATGTATTTTGGTAGTACCAAAATGTTCACTCATTAAAACTAGTGACATTAAGTCATATTGCTTTTATTGCATTGGTTGCTAAGAAAATCATCGGCTTAAGCAATACCAACTGTATTTCAATAGACAAATTAATCTTTTCTTGAAAGCCTCATCTAATCTCCCTTGTTCGACAGGAAGTTTTCTGCCTTGTAGGCATTTGTGATCTTTTGGCAGTAAAGAAGAAATATGATCTTTATAAGTAGAACTTTAAATGATTTTTTAAAGTAGAAACGCATAAATGTTCTAAAAATAAGATTGACTCTACTTGAATGCAAGTTTCAGAGGGAATGGATTTATAAAGTATTTATTTCTGCTAGAAATGCCATTTGGCAGAAAAAAAGCACTTTCTTATAGTAGGCAGAGAATAGGAGAGAAGCAACCATGTTAAAATCTTAACTTACAAAAAATAACATTTGTACTTTTTCAGACTTATGACCTTGAACAAAAACCCATTTACCCAGATTTTTTGGTCTATAAAGTGTATTCATTCTTTCCATCTGATTTGGAAGGTCATTATGAAGATTAATGATGACAATTCAGGGATAAGTTCTGTGTAACTTCTTTTAACAAGAGAGTATTAATATTTTACTCATCAATGAAATTAGTGCAAACTGAAGTAGCCCAGTCAGATATGCTGCCAGCTGTGGTCTCTCATTAGACAGAGAAGTTCAGGGGAAATTTTGGGGAGTTGTGCCTTTCCAGTTTGCAACAAATTCTTGAGGAATATCTCAAAATGAGTCTCTCTGTTCCTAATTACTCTAGGAGATGCTGTCTGTTGACTCTTATGGTTTCCCAGTAATCTGCAGCCAAAGAAACAATGTTTGAAGTTATGCCTTCATGTGCATGGGACGCTTCCATCTGTACCACCCAAACTCATGTGGCAGATGCTTGGATATCCTCGAGGAACCTCTCCCCAACTCATGATTTCCAGCAAGCAAACATCCATACTATACCGACAGACTCATTGTATTTTAGCATTTTATGTTTAGTCTTGACATTTCATCTGAAGTAAAGCCTGATGGAGCTACCATCATGGACTACGCAATAACGAGACGCCTCAGGGACATCTTAAAAGGTGGAAAATATCATCTCTCTGGAATTCTGAAGTTTGAAGTAGGGTGTAGACAATGAAATGCAGAAGAAAATAGGAAAGATAGGATTCTTTCAACAACAGTTGACCTTCTAATCTAAATAAGAAGATAGACAATAAATAAGTAAAGTGAACTGAGGCTGGATCTAAGTTTTGTATTCAGGTGCTGAAAAATATGCAATTCTGAAGCCCCTTTTTAAAAATACAAAATTAAATATGAAGATACATACTTGTTTTGAAAGACAATAAGTTAGGGAAAAAACAGGTAAACATTACAAATGTAACAAAATCCAGGAAAAAATCACTCATTAAAAATAATAACTGTCCAATACATCGCTATCCTTTTTTATCCCCCTATATTCCATTATTATATACTCTCTTGCTCCTGCTTCATATGACAATAATTTTGGAAAATTATCATTAAAAAATCGACAGGAAACTGAGGTTTTCTTTAACGTGGTTATCAAAACAATGTTTTTGTTTGTTTGTTTAGAGTATTGAGATGCATAACACATGCAAATTCTGTAAGAATTTGCACCAAAGTGTCTGTATCATTGTAAACGGATGACCTCGACATTCAGAATTTCCAATAAACTGTGTTTTGTAGGAGTCTTATCACTTGAAATCCACCTCTAATAATGAGGGTTATGAGTCAATAAGCCCAGGATTGATGAACACTATACATTATCTACCAAGGAGAGTATCTTAGCCTATTTTGTGTTGCTATGATAAATTATATGAGACTAGATACTTTGTAAAGAAAAAAAATATTTAGCTCTCTGGAGCTATAGAAGCATGGCACGAGGATCCTTCTGTTGAGGATCTCATAGTTGATGCCGTCACATGAATGTGTGAGAGGAAGTAAGAGAACAAGCTGAGAAAGTTGAACTGGCTTTCTAACAGCTTGCCCTTCGGGTAACCAATCCAGTTCCAGGAGACTTAACTCACTCCTGAGAGTTGGGCTTTAATCCCTTCCAAGTGGGGTGCCCCAGTGACCTAATTACCTCCTACTATGCCCCATTACCAAAAGGTTCCCCCACCTCTCAACGTCACCTCATTGGACCAAACTTCCAAGGCATGTATCTTTCTAACCATAGCAAGGCTAGCTGGCTTTTTAGGTATGAAGAAGTGCTACCTCTGATTCTGGGGATCTGAAGAAGGAAGAAAGAAAACACAAGAGCAATTATACACAGCAACAACAACAACAAACTATGAGAAGGGAAATGGAGAAGGAGGAACAACAGGAAAGGAAAGTTAGTCACACTTTTTAGCCTATGCTAAACATTAAATATACACATTTCACAAAATTATAAGACTTTGAGATGAATTTTATTTTCTTGATTTCACACCTTAGGGAATGTAATGTCAGAAATTTTAACTAACTTGGTCAGTCTCACTCAATTAACAGTGTAAGAGATGGAATCGAAGCCCAGGTCTTTCTGACTCAGATCATTCATTCAAGACAAGTTTGTTGCATGCATGGTATCTATACCATCAAACAGAAGGTGATCCTCATGTCTTGCTTTTTCTGAGGAATCTCCACACTGATCTCCACAGTGGTTGAACTAGTTTGCAATCCCACAATAGTGGGGACACAAAAGGGACTCCAATGACAACGGAGAACCCTCAGTGCTGCAAGGGAAGGGGTACAAGGGAAGGGGAAGGGGAAGAAAGTAGTGAATCTATGGAATTACTGTCATAAACAATGTGTATATATGAGATTATACCAACATCATTC
>PVJS01039484.1:0-18875 GCA_004027185.1 Glis glis
AAGAAAGAAAGAAAGAAAGAAAGAAAGAAAGAAAGAAAGAAAGAAAGCCGGGCGTGGTGGCGCATGCTAGTAATCCCAGTACTTGGGAGGCGGAGACCGGAGGATCCGGGTTCGCCGCCAGCCTCAGCTACTTAGTGAGGCCCTCCGCAAGTTCGTGAGACCCGGTTTCAAAATAAAGGATAAAAAATAGGGCCAGGGGTGTAGCTCAGAGGTAAAACGCCCCTGGGTTCAATCCCCAGTACCACAAAAAAATAAATAAATAAAAGAAAGGGAAAGGAAGGAAGGAGGGAAGGAGGGAAGGAAGGAAGGAAGGAAGGAAGGAAGGAAGGAAGGAAGGAAGGAAGGAAATACCTAGGCAGGGAAAGACCATTTCCAATAGGAGTTTGGGGGAATACTTCATGGAAAGTTAGTGCTTAACTAACTTGAAGAATGAGCACAATTTAAAGAGACCTAACTAGCAGGAGTGAATTTCCGGCAGATGGCACACAAAGGCCAGAAGCAGAAAGCAATGCTCCACATTCTGGAAGGTTCGGGGTAGGCTAGAGCTTCAGGGTGCAAGGATAGGAGGTGGGAGTCAGACCAAAGCCATCCAGAATATGCTCCCCTCCACCAAAGGTGCCTTCCTCATTTGTCAGGAGGTCCTTGAAGAGTAATATTCCCTCCACTGCCTTGTACAAGTTGGTTTCAGATGGTACATACATAGGTTAAGGAAGAAGGAGGAAGAGGAGAAGGAGAATGTGTTTTTGAGGTAATTTTCACTTAATGGCAAGTGCTACTGGTTTGTTGCTGTTGTTTATTTGTTTTGTTTTTGTTTTGGGGGGTTGGTGTTAGGGGTTGAGGCCAGGGCCACATGCATGCTAAGTTCTACCACTGAGCTACACTTCCAGTCCATGGTTTTTCACTTATCCTAATAATAATTTTCTTTTACAATAGTTTTTAAGTTTAAAACAGGGTTGATATAAAGAAAAATATAAAATAAATAATTGTATAGGTGAGACATTGCAGACTCTCATCAAACACGGGAAAGATACACAAATGTCTGATGTTTGGGTGACACAGCTATAGAGCAATAGACAACAGGGATTCAGAGAATGTTGTGAACAAATTAACATTGGAAAAAAAAAATCAGTGTTAGCTTTTCGTTGCTGTGACCAAAATACCTGACAAGAGCAACTTAGAGGAGGACAGACTTATTTTGGCTCACAGTTTCAGAGGTTCAGTTCATGATCAGCTGGTTCCAAGGCAGAACATGGTGGCAGGGCATGGGGGAGGAAAGCTGCTCAACCCCTGGCAGATTGCAGGCAGAATTCACTCTTCCCTGGGGACCTCAGTCTTTTTTTATTTTAAGGCCTTCAACGGATTGGACGAGGCCTGTGCATATCATAGAGAATAAACTGCTTTTCTCAAAGTCTACTGATTTAAATTTAATCTCATCTTTAAAAAAATACCTTCATAGCAGCATCTAGAATAATGTTTGACCAAAATCTGGGTGCCATGGCTTTGCCAAATTGACACATAAAATTAACCATCATAGCTGGATTTGGGTAAATGGGAAGGAAAGACAAAACATGGGGATTTGTTTGTTTGGTTAGGCTTTGAAGAGAAATCAAACAGAATTTGATAGCTGGGAGAGGAAAAGGAGAAGAGTAAGAGATGGCCTGGGTGTTTCTTCCAGAACCAAGAAAGCACAGAGACACCGGTTCACAGGAAAATAAAGTTCTGGCTAGGTGTCTGGATAGAAATACCTGTCTGTGACCAGCCAGGAATCTGGACCTGGGCTTAGGAGGAGAAATGAGGTATAAAGAGAGATTGGGAATTAGGTCAGCATTCACAGCACTGTTGGTGAATGAATAGAAAGTTGAAACCGTGAAACCTAATGGGTTTTCTGAGGGAGACTGTATGGGGAGAGAGGCCTAGAGGACTGAGGGTCTTGGTTTATTCAGACCTGGGATAAAGGGTCCATCCCACACTCAAAGGACTGGGCTGCTGCAGAATCCTGGGACTCATAGAAGAACCCGAGACAAAGCTCCTGGAGCATGACTGCCTGCTGGGGATCAGAGAGGCGAGCCTTAGCGCAGGTGAAGGGCGGTGTGGGCAGGTCAGCACTGCAGAGGAATGGCACCTATGATGAGTGAGAAGTTAAAAAATCTGCATGGGACTGTGGTGTAAGGGGCAGGTGTAAAAGACAAAGGTGAGCCACAGGGCTGCAGCCTTGACAGACCTTCCTATAGTCCTGAAAGTGAAGCAAGACGTTTCATTTGAACAGGAAGGACCAGTCTGCAGTGTGCATGTCTGAATAGGTAATCCAAGAGAGGAAGGGTTAGGGAGTGGAGAAGAGGAGGTAAGCGGGACCTTCAGGGCGGGAAGAGGAGGCCTAGGAAGTGGCCCTAGTGTTCTGCGGTCATCCTGGTGCTTTCAGAAGGGTCTTTTCAGTGCACAGTTGGAGGCAGGAGCTCTGCAGGGAGCTGGGGAGTTAACAGAGGCAGGGAGGGAAGCAGCCAGAGGAAGGAGAGATTGCTTGCTGGTAGTGTTGGGGGGATGGAGACGGAGGGAGAAGGCAATAGTAGAGATGCAATGGGAGACTTAGCATATCAGCCTCACAAAGGAGAATGAAGACCGGGTGGAGAGATGCTGGTGTTCTTTGAAGAGGAAGGGAGGAAAGCAGAGGACGGTTCCTGACCTTCTGGGGAAGGAAGAGATAGAGAGAAGGGAATCAGAGGTCACTGGCTCATGCAGAGAAAATCTGGAGCAGGTGCTGGAAGAAAGCACTGGGCAGAGGAAACCATGGTCCCCCAGCCCCCAGGGACCAGAAGTGGAGCCAGTGTCCTGGTTTTGAGAATCCCCAGAAATTCCTGATCTTTGGAGTGGGACAAAACAGCCAACTGGGTTCCCACCTTGGAGACCTACTTCGGATCAAGGGGCTGCGATGTGGGCAGATAAAATTCAGCTATTGCTGCAAATTTCCACCCTTCCTGCGCTTTGAGTGAACTTAGAAAATGGAAAAGCTATGCTCAGCTGGGAATTTTACCCCGGTCAGCTCAAATGTTCCTTAATGACTTTGAAGGTCTGCAATTAGTGAGCTGGACTCTGACAGTATCCGTCTGCATTTCTCAGATGAATAGCCTCAGAACAGCAGTGGTTGAAAGAGTGTGGTTGCACAGGAACCATCCTGATTCCAACGCCAGGGCCAGGAGTCCACCAGCCAGCTCAAGTCAGGGCCTCAACATCCAGGGAATTGCTGGGATTTTGCCTGGAATTCTGCTGAAATTACTGTATGATCCTAGGGTCAGGGTCAGGAGCATCTTTTGTTCTTTCTCCTGACATCAAGGAATCTGATGAATCCTAGAAGCATAGGTAGTACCAGGCTCACCCCTGTTCCACCCCACCCAGAAATTCCTCTGAAAACTGAGACAGAAAGAGAGTGTTTTGTGAGGCTGCGCGGTCTGGCAGAGTGTCATGTTTTGAATCTGGAATGTTCCCGAAGGCTCATGTGTTGGGCTTGGGCTCCACTGTAATGAGGCTCGGAGGCAGGTTTTGGAGGAGTGGATTAATCCACTGATAGATTCATAGTTGAATGGACTATTGGGAGGTGGTAGAAACTGTAAGAGGTGGGACCTAGTTGGAGGGAGTGGGTCCAGAGCAGCATGCCCTTAGGGACTATATCATGTCCCCAGTTTCTCTCTCTCTCTCTCTCTCTCTCTCTCTCTCTCTCTCTCTCTCTCCTCTCTGCTTTCTGGTCAACATGGAATGAGCAGCTTTCTTCCACCATTCCTTTCTGCCCTGATGTTTCTGCCTCGTCACAGGCCCAGAAACAATGGAGCCAGCTCACCATAGACTGAAACCATGAGCCAAAATAAATTTTTCTTCCTTTAAGTTATTTTTCTCAGGTATTTTGTCAAAGCAACAAAAAGCTGACTAACACACATAGACAAGGGTTGCTGCTTTGTTCACTAAGTACCATTAGAAAATGCTGTAGTGTTTCCTGAACAGCCTATTTGAGGCAATATGTTTCCTATGTTGAATGAAGATGTCTCATTATATAAGAAATTCATATGGGTTGTATATTTCTTTCAGAACTTGCTATTCTGTAGCTCCAATGAGTAGAATAAAATTTCTGACATGCACACCTCATCCCCATTGCTACAGGTTACTATTCCAACTCCTTCCCATGACTCCTGAGACCACCATGACCCTCTCTGCTGTTCTCAGCTTCACTGGCTGCATGTCTCCTGAGCCCACAGCACTTCAGCTGGGGTCAGGAGTTTAGTGGTCTGTCCACCTGTCTAACCTACACATGATGCCACCATGGATGAGCGCCACCTTCTTTTTCTTTAATTTTTTTTTTTGCGGTATTGGGGATTGAACCCAGGAGCATTCTACCTCTGGGCTACACCCCCAGCCCTATTTTTTATTCCTTGTTTTGAAATAGGGTCTCACTAAGTTGTGGAGGGCCTCACTAAGTAGTTGAGGCTGGCCACGAACCCGGATCCTCTAGTCTCAGCCTCCCAAGTACTGGGATTACAAGCGTGCGCCACCACACCTGGCTCAATGAGCACCACCTTCTAAAGCCCTAAGTGAAAGAACAAGATCCCTGAGATGTGCATGATAGGATGTCAGCTCAGACTCTGAAGAAAAATGAGCTATGTCCTGATACTGTTTCCACTCAACAAATATTTATTGAAACCAATATTTATTGATGCACAAGATGTCAAGCTAGTGAGTAGGGCTGTAAATGGAATAAGCCACTATCCCTGATTGTGCATTCCCAGTCTGGTAAAAAACTCAAACATGTACAATGAGAATTCTAGTACAGAGAGATTGCTATTATGACAGAAGCATGTTTTAGCTCACCCACCGAAGTCATATCCCTGTTAATCTTTTTAAATGCTTCCCTTGTGTTAGCATTCATTAAGAACCACCATGCTGCTGGGCATGGTGGCACACGCCTGTAATCTTAGTACTTGGAAGGCTGAGATGGGAGGATTGTAGGTTTGAGACCAGCCTTAGCAATTTAGTGAGATCCTGTTTCAAAATTTAAAATAATAATAATTTATAAAAGGGCTGGAGGTGTATCTTGCAGGTAGAATGCCCCAGGAATTAATACCCAGTACCACTAAAACAAACAAATAAAAAACAAAAAAAAAAACCCCACCATGCTATTCATTTTGTCAAACAGCAGAATCTGTTAAAATTGTACAGTGTCAGCCAGGTGTGGTGGCGCACGCTTGTAATCTCAGTACTTGGGAGGCTGAGACAGGAAGATCACAGGTTCATGGCCAGCCTCAGCTACTTAGTGAGGACCTCCGCAACTTAGTGAGACCCTGTTTCAAAATAAAGAATAAAAAATAGGGCTAGGGGTGTAGCTCAGAGGTAGAATGCCCCTGGGTTCAATCCCCAGTACCACAAAAAAAAAAAAAATTCTACAGTGTCCATACCAGCATTTATGGTCAGTAATAATAACATCTTACAGTGGTCCTTGGTAAATTACTATAAGTACCATGAATTCATATTGAGGGGCTGTCTGGTATTTGCTTCCTCACCCACATCAGCTGCCTGGTGGCCTAATATCCAGCAACCAGGGCAGGAAATGCTGTACTCATGTTTCTAATCATTACAGCCACCTTCTCTCACCGTCGAGAGGTGTGTTCTCAAGCAAATTGCCCAACAGCTCTGTTTCTGTTCTTTAATCGCATGTGGCAGGGCGATACCAGATGACCTCCAGAGTCACTTCTAGCTTTAAAAGTCTAGCCTACCACAGTCCCCGTTATTGCAACATTGTCAAGTGTGCGGCTCTGAGTGACATTAAGAGCTGTCACATTTCCCAGCATCGTCTTCCTAAACTCATGACACTTGTGATCTTGAATCTCATTTGACTCCTGAAAACCTGTGCTCTGCGCCTGGTAGGGCAACTCCTGGAAGCCCCCTACTCACAGAAGGAGGCTCTGTGGCCCCAATCCAGTGGAATGCTGCAGAGCCATTTCAGCAGAAGGCTGGGACTCCTGGTTGTGGAGGGTCCAGACTGAGGCTGGGCAGAGACCTGCCAAACAAGAGCACAGCAACTTGCTCCCCAGCACTAGAGCCTCATCCAAGACCAGAAAGTCTGGTTCCAGACAGGAAGTCAGCTGGACAAAGATGGAATTCTTACAATAAATGCATAGAACAAGGGAGTGTAGTTGGGCATGGTGGCGCACCCCTATAATCCCAGTACTTGGAGGCTGAGATTCATAGGAGGATCGCAGGTTTGAGACCAGCCTCAGCAACTTAGTGAGACTCAGCAACCTAGCAAGACCCTGTTTCAACAAACAAACAAATGGGCTAGGGGTGTAGCTTAGATGTAGAATGCCCCTGGGTTCAACAAAAACAACAACTACAACAACAAGGGAGCGTGGGAAGTATTCTCTTGAGATTAAAGCATAATTTTATATGGTGTCCTTATAACATGGAGCCATTTCATACACTGAAATGGAATGATCCCCAAGAAGTACAAAGTGGGAAAAAATACTAAGTGTGTGTAAAGGGGTGATGAGGAACAGAATAATGGATTTTTATACACATCATTTGTATAAAAGGAGTAAAAAAGAATATAGAATATATAGGCCTATGATGTTTATCCATATTGCTGTCTCTGAAAGGATACACAGGTAGATAATTAGCTATGGTTGCCTCTGAGGAGTGACCCGGGTGGCTGAAGGACAAAGGCTGAATATGGGGATCTTATTCCATCTGGTATATTTTGAATTTTTAATCACATGAACTATTGCCCATTTGAAAAATAAATAACATCAACAACATAACCCCAATAACAATAAAAATAGTAATTAACTATAAAATCATGTTAATATTAGATTATAGTAATATAATTATGCTAATTATATTAATGTATTCTAATAACCATACATACCAATACCTCACCATAATATAAATATTGGAAAAATAAATAATAAAGCAGATGGGCCTGCATCTGAAGCCAGCTCCTAGTTGGGGGGTCATGAACAAGTTGCTTATCCTTCCTGAGCTTCTGTTTTGCTGGGTGATAAATAACATCTATTATTATTGCACAAATTATAGAAGAGGGCAATAAACAGGGTGGGCTCTGAATGCAGGGAACTGCTGGCTACTGTACATAGCAGCTCTGGGACCAACCCGTGCGGGGCGGGGGTTCAAGGAACACGGGCAAGCGGGGACAGAGGACCTTCTGGGCTGAGTGTCCCTGGGCCAGGAGTCTCCCCTTTGGCAGGCTGTTGTGCCTGGCTGCAAACCCAGAAGCAACTGTGTAACCCTGGTCTGAAATCCTGAAGAGCGCCTACTCTTGGGCTTTCTCAGTCCCGGGTCTCATCTTAGCCTCTGTTCCTTCTGGCCACAAACAGGATAAACACATTGAATTTACACAGCTCCAGTCACCTGCCCAGGCCAGCTCCCCAGGGGCTTCTTGGCTTGGCAGTGACAGAGCAGCCAGAGGCCTGGGAGCTACTTCCCCGGGGCTGCAACTTCTCTTATTCATTCCCACAAGGGGTGGCCTTGGGTGGGAGCAGTGGTAGCCACCACATGGTTAGCCGGGATCCCTGTGTCATCTCCACAGTTCTTCTTTTCAGAGATGAGACAGGTCGTGAATCAACGCCTTGGTCATTGGGGATGGGGAAGTGGCTTGTTCTTCCCTTGTTTTTCTGGTGGGTAGAACTTTGGCCCCGGGAGACTGAGTGAGAGGAGCAGGCTCTGGGAGCAAGGCAGGCAGGCGGGGCTTTGGGGTACCCCCCCGCCTCCGGCACCACCCCGCAGCCTCGGCCTTTCCACTCTTTTCCTATGGCTGTGCTTTGAAGCATCACATTCTGTAAGGGAAAACGAAGGTTGAAATATAGATTTCAATATAAGACTAAAATAAGAGAACACTTGTTTTTTTCATCTGGTCTCTGTAGTTCCCCCTACCCCCTACCAGGCACAGTTGTTCACTTGAAGCTGCAAAATTAGTGAGACAAAGAAAATACTAGTAATGACCCCATTTAAGTGTTCCTTCTCTGTGGGCATCACTGGCTGGCCCAGCCTGGCCTCCCCGAGTACCTTCAAGAGGGCCAGATTTAGAAGAAAAATTACTTCAGCTCTGGAGATGGAAAAACATCTCGCCAGGAGGCAGAGACTCTGGAAAATTACTAATAAATTGTTACTGCCTGCTATTAAAAGGATCGATAAGATAAAGCCAGAAATGACTGATGGGAGGGCCTTGTGCTTTGGATACTAATGGGGACGTGGCGCCTGACAACTCAGAGCAGTCTCTGGCTGGGGAAGTACATGCCCATTCACCTCCTCCAGCAAAAACACAGGGAGCTTCATTCATTGTCTTGAAGGTTGGTAGTTATTGATGGTGGTTATGAATAATTAAATCAAAAGTCATGTGGGGGAGCTCAGGGGCCGAGAAAATTGCCTTGTTTATGTCTGTAGCATTGCAGATGCACCAACATGCCTCTTTTATAGTTTTGTGCTGATGTTTTCATGGGGAGGAATCGGGGTAGGGATGTGGGTCTTTGTGGGGCTGCCCCAAGACAGCAAAGCATGCAGGCATGGGGCTGGCTCAGCCTCCATTGCAGGCTGGCTCAGCCTGCCCAGCAGCCCTGCACAGATGCCTGGCTCTTGCATCCATTCCTTTCCCTTCTGCTGGTGGCCCTGAGGGAGGCGACGTGGCTCCACAGCCAGGCTGACACTCAGGGAAGCAAGCTCTTCTCTAGGACCAACCTCTCTGCCCACAGCTGACTTTTCACCCTCTCTGTCCC
This sequence comes from Glis glis, assembly GCA_004027185.1. Classification (NCBI taxonomy): domain Eukaryota; kingdom Metazoa; phylum Chordata; class Mammalia; order Rodentia; family Gliridae; genus Glis; species Glis glis. Next base: position 8,763 of record PVJS01039484.1, read on the forward strand.
TCTTCTCCCTGGTCCCTAGTTGTCAGCTATACTAGCAGAGAGGCCTCTGGTGGGCTCTGCGGTGCCCCAAGAGCCTTGTTAGCTCAGAGTTCTACCTGCCCCCCACCCCATTCTTCCATGGGATTGCTGACCCTTAGGCCTTTCAGAACGCCTTGAACAAAACACAACTTTCTGCCCGCCTGCCCCTGAACACTTAGAAGGACCTGTGCTTGCGTTCTCGGGGGTCACCCCAGGGAATGAGAGGCAGCCACTAGGCACTGCAACCTAGAATTGTGGGGTGAGGTGGGCAGGAAACTTCAGAATTGGGAATTTGCCCAAGGATGAGTCATCTTTGGGCAAAATGGGCTCCCAGGCCATCTCCTCTCTACTTTTCTTTCCTAAAGGCCTGACAATGCCTCATCTTCTGCTCCAAGGCTTTCTGGATTTTGTTGTTGTCTTTTCCAAGCAGTGCTGGGCTCAAGTTAACCTCCTTCCCTTTCTCCCAGACCAAACAAGCCAGCCTCCTCCTAGCGGTACCCGGGGGGCCCCACAAACAGTCTTAACAGCAATGATTTAGCAAGTGGCCAATGAGGGCTGAGGGTCTGCGTCGAACGTCCATATGGAAGGGTCCATATGGTACCTCTCCCTAGTGCATGTGCGCTCCAGAGGAGGGGAGGTGGCCCTTGCAAAAGATACTAGCTGCCCATGTCCTGGGGTCCAGATCTGGCCCCAAAGCCTGGGCTTTGTCCTGACACATCAACATTTATCTTCAGTAGGGGCCCCAGGAAAAATGCATCCCTAACAGGGACAGCTGGCCCAAACCACCCCGGTGTCCGCATCCACATCCTTGACATCTGAAGACATCACAGACAAGCCAGGACCTGAAGGGTTGTGGCGGGGAAATGACTGACACCAGAGACTCCGGCATTCTCTCAAATCAACCCCAGGCTGCTTTGTCCTCCAGGAATAGCGCTGATGTGCCTCTGATCTGGGACATTCCGCCTAAAATGGCTGCTCCCAGGCCATAAAATCAGAGACTGAACAGAGAATCACAGGCAATCCAGGGGCCCTGACTCTGTGATGGGGGCTTCTGGGCATGGAGGGGTGGGTTGCTGGTTGCAGACATAGACTTGGAGGTCAACCTGCTCTCCTAGCACAAGTCCAGCCTTCAGTAGGCAGAGCTCAGAGCTTTCCCCAGCCTGCTGGAGGTCAGGTGCAGCCTGGACCCCTCCATTCCCCAAAGACTTCAACAGGCATTTCTAGGCTGTGAAGCAGCCGCTAACTTGGGCGCCTGGCAGTATTCACAAAGCAAGTTCGAAAAATGACAGAGTGGCCGCCAGAGATGGCGCTCAGGTCCTCCTACCCGGGGACCTCGTTTGGTAGGGCAGGGTTTATCCACACATGCCCAAAAGCAAGGTCACTGGGTATTCAGCAAGCACAGGCTCTGGCTGATCCTGGGGCTCCGCGCCAGGGGCACAGATTTGTAAGGTGGTGGATCCCACAAGGGTCAAACTGGTGACTGAGCATTTTAGAAAGAGGCCTGCCATCTGTACTTGGCCTGAAGGTGGCAGCTCTTCCCAGGTCTGGAGAGGGTTGGGAATTTCCTTCTCAAAGCCCTTTAAAGTAGGCCAGCTTCTCTCTCCACTGCCTGGAACATCTCCAACTTTTGGAGATTATGAAACAGCCTCACTTCTGTTTTCAGAGACTTATTGGAGAAATTGTCCACACCCCCCACTGCTCCAAAGCCAGAAGGGCACAAAGGAGCCCCTAACAAAGGGCAAGCGTGCCCTAAGAGGCCAGTTGGTGTAGATGTAAATGCTTGTCATGCCACTTCCTAGTCGGGTGGCCTTGGCACAGTGACTGAGCCCCTTTGAGAAAGAATCAGAGTTTCTGTGATTTCCTCCCTGTCCTCCTGCCCTCTTGCTTTTCTCACAAACCACGCTGCAGGAGCCAGCAGGCCAGGTGAATTTAAAGGGTAAGTGTAGAGACCATGTAGGGATGGAAGCACACATAGCTCCAACAGAATCCACAGCTGGCACCCAGTGGAGCCAGCTGTGGTGGCTGCCCCTGCATCCATGGTGCCAGGAGAAGCAGTGCACATTCTGCTGGGCACATCGGGAACTGCAGCTCCCTCCTCTGCCTCCAGGCCGCCCCAGGAGGGTCTACTAATAGTAAAAACAACTACAGCCAACACTTAGATGCTAACTATGTGCCCGGCACTCTTCCAGGCAAATTTAGCTACTAATTTGTTTAATGCTATTGGTGCCCAACTTTATACATGATGAAACTTGCCCAAGGTCACGGGGCTAGTAAGGGGCAGTTCCAATATTCACACCCAAAGCAATCTGTCTCAGCTCCAGTGCTGAACTGTGGCACCTCTTAAAATACCATTGATATCACTGTCAGCAGGGGCAAGGCACAGAATCTTGGAGGAGCAGATTTCAGGGACCCAAGTCTGCCCTGCATACAGAGCACAGAGCTGGGTCACTGCCACCAGCATAGAATGGATGCTCGGGGGTCCAGGTAGTGGCCAGCAAAGCCAAAGGGCAGCCCATTTTGGGGGTGGAGAAATGAAGCCATGAGTTGCGCATTCCCAGGGGGCTAGTCCTCTCCTGTGGCGCCTCTGTGGACACCAGAGCTTAGTCATTCATTTGCAAACCCCGAAATGGTCCGGTGCAGCTGCCCCATGACAAGACAGCAAATCCTGGGGAGAATAGCAGCAGAATTAGAATAATGAATGCCAAATGCCCCGGTGGGAGCTACATAAACATTAGAATGAAAATTAGTTGGAGAAAAGACATCTTGGAATGGACTTTGGGGACTGTTTTTTTTTTTCCAATCAGTAGATTGCCTTTCAAAGAGAAAAGTAAACATTAAATGCAAAGCAAATGTTCAAGGAAAGAAGGAATCTGCTTTCCTGCTGGTAGCCTGAATATTCTGGCTGGGCCCACCTCTGCAGCCCCCCCCCCAAGCCTTCTGCCCTGGACTAGGTGTCCCTGGCCACATCTGCAGACCCTGTGTGTGGGTGGTGGTAGTGTGTCGGGAGGGGGGCAACAAGAGCATATTTCTACATAACTAACCTTCAGCAAATGTCAGTGCACCAGGAACACTGGGAACAGAGTGGGGGTAGCCATAATGCATTAGTTGAAACTATTAGAGCCATTAATTGCTGCCTGGGATGATCCAAACTCTAACTTTTTTGAACCTGCAGAATTCCCAGGGTGCCCGCAGGGCTGCAGCATCCCACCGCCATTCTGCTGAGCAATGGCAGCCATTGCACTGATCAGCCTGTCCTGACCCGTCCCTTCCCTGCTTGGTTCCCAGTGCCTTGCAGCCTAATTATTCCTGGGGGTAGAAGGGGGTCGGGTCTGTGGAGGTTGGACTCTCATAATTATATTAAGAGCTTTTGACAGGACCAACCTTTCTGTCTTCTATTTCTGTCTTGTTGAAATTCTACTGTGCCACATTAATGGCTGAAATAAATGTGAGGGGAAGGATCCATCAACTCTTTCTGGAAACAGGAGACAGCACAGGGTGCTGTGTGCCCAGTACTCATGTCCACAGGGAGATTTATGGCTTGTTCTCTTGACGAATAATAAGACTATCCAGACTTAGATGGATTTTAAAAAAATCTGTTGTCTCACTTAGAGTTAAATATATTGCATTCAATTTCCTTATCCCAATCTCAAATCATAAGGCTAAATGGGGTCCCTAGAGAGTATGTGGTCCACCCCCCCCTTCCTGTCTCATCGGCTGGATCTCTCCTAGCACCTCTGACCCATGTTGGCTATAAAAAGGTTAGTGCTGGGAAAATCAAGGCCGCTGGTCAGAAACTTCAACTGGGATGCCAGCCAAGGTCCTGCCTGCCCTCCATCCCCAGCCACCAGCTTCTCGGACCTCAAGGGGAATTAACAATGGAGGAGCATAATAACTAGCACAGAAGGGTTCAATCAGAAAGCAGGAGAGTTGGAAGCAAGATGGCCTTCTCAGTATGATTAAAGCACCATGGATAAGTAGCCACCACTCTAATAGGAACAAATATCAAATACGTACCACATGCCAGGCATTAAGTACATGATACGGCTTGTCTAAGCAAAGGCTCATGACAACCCTATGAATTAGACATTATTAGAAGCCCATTTGATAGATGAGGAAGTACAGGCTTAGAGGGGTTATGTAACTTGTCCAGTGCCATATGAATAGTAAGTTCATAACCAGAATTGTATTCGTAATTGAGGGTTGAACCCAGGGAAGCTGAAGCCTACACTGTTAGCCCTGCGTGAAATTGCCAGTCCTGCACACAGTGATGGAGAGAGCATGGAGGAGCGGGGCAGTGTCAGGTCATTGTCAATCTCCCCACATTTCTTGAAACTCTCTTGGGGTCTACAACTTTAACTTCTGTCCTCTGAAACTGGCCTCTTCTTCACCCTTCTCAGGAGGGCTTTCACCAGGGTTTGGTAGGCTCTAGGGGGTCTCAGAGAGGAACACAGCCCTTGTTATTGTTAGATATAGAATGTCTCCTGAAGAGATAATGTATCAATGTTCAGAGTTGATGTAATTAAGTCATGAGGGTTATAATCACATCAGTGGATAAATCCATTGTAGTGGATTTACTGGGTGGTAACCTGGGCAGATGGGGTGTGGCTGGAGAAGGTGGGTCCCTGGGGGTGTGACTTTGGAGACTGCTTTTGTCTTTGAATTCCCTTTCTTGTTCCCTCTCTCTGCTTCTGGCCTTCAAGACATGAGAGCCCTCTCTCTGCTTCTCACTCCCATGCCCTGAACTTTGTAGACCTGGCCTCACATGGACTGAACCCCAACAAAAAACTGAGCAAATAAATCCTCCGTCCTCTAAGTTGTGTGGTCAGTTATTTTGGATTATGGCATTGAGAATGTTGACCAGGACAGCCTTGACAACCTTGATCCCTGAAAGCCCATAGGTTTTAGTGCATGTTCTGAGTCTGACCACTAATCTGCCCTTCACACATTCCAGGTTGGGGAAATGAAACACCTATTTTATAGGAGCCTAATCATTTGAAAGTTTTACTATCACATCACCAAGCTGCATTCCTGAAGAATGAACAAATTCCTACCCTGGAGCTTACTATGCACTAGATGCAACATAACCAGACCTTACTAGGCTGCTACTGCTTCAGTCCACTCTGTGTAGACCTGAGCATACTGTAAGTGACAGAAAGTCAGACTTACAGGGTTTAAACAGAAAAGGGTATATTTGTTGTACGTATCAAGAAGGCTTCGGCTAGGCAGCTGGTGGTGTTGGTCCAGCAGCTTGGGGAGGTTAGAAGCAGCTGCTCGTGGTCCTTCTTTCAAGGCTGCAAGATGGCAAATGCTTTTCAAAGCACAGAGCTCCATTAAACCAAGAAAGCAGAAAGAGAAGAATCAATAGCAGCAATCCTTTTTGTTAGAAAATGGGTGGCCTTCCCAGAAGCCCCTCATGGGTTTCTGTCCCATTGGTCAGGACTGTGTCATGTGACCAGAGCAGCGACTGAAAAGGGACATTGCCCTTTATCTTTTTTTTTTTTTTTTTTGCAGTACCAGGGATTGAACGCAGGGGCATTCTACCTCTGCACTACACCTCCGGCCCTATTTTTTTTATGCTTTATTTTTGAAACCGGGTCTCATGAAGTTGCGGAGGGCCTCACTAGGTAGAGAGAGAGAGAGAGAGAGAGAGAGAGAGAGAGAGAGGAGAGAGATCGATCTATCAATCGATCGATCGTGCGCGCACGCATGCGCGCTGAGGCTGGCCGCGAACCCGGATCCTCCAGTCTCCGCCTCCCAAAGTACTGGGATTACAAGCATGCGCCACCATGCCTGGCGACATTGCCCTTTATAATGGAGGTGTCAAGGATGAGGGAAAGGGACTCTGTTGAGTTATTTGACAAGTGGTATCTGTCAGAGAAACCATTTCTCAGACACCGCCTAGCGCCAGGATTCCCACCCAGGCTCCGCTACTCACTATGTGGGCTCAGGATGTCACACAACCTACGGAGTCTTCACGTCCTCACCTGTGACATGGAGGTAACAGCCCCACTCGGCAAGGATGGTCTGAGAGTTAAACAATCTAGTGAATGTGGAAGCACCCTCCCAGTGCCTGCCACATGTGCTAACCACTCAATCCTGGTCAACCTCATGGAAACAGGTGGCAGACGGCAGAGCTCAGAGCCAAGCTGGCCTTGTCCATACACCTGCCCTTTCCCGCCTCATGGCAGCCCAGGCTGATGAGCGCCAGGGATGAGAGCTTCAACAGTTTATGGGGCAGGCGAGCCCAGTGGTTCAAAGCCAGGGCCTCAAGGTCACAGGGCTTGGGTTTGACCTTGGTTCAATCCCTGAGAGCTGGAGCCTGAAGGTAAGTTACTACGTTCCCAGAAGCCTTTCTCCCTAGAAAGGAGTGGTACTGAAGTCACTGCATTGTTACGAAAATTAATGTGATACTGCTTATAAAACAGAGTCCTGCTGAGTATGGTGGTGCATGCCTGTAATCCCAGTACTTGGGAGGCTGAGAGGAGGCCAGCCTCAGTAACATAGTGAGACTCTCAGCAACCTAGTGAGACCCTGTTACAAAAAAAAAAACAAAAAAATTAAAAGGTCTGGGGATGTAGCTTGGAGGTGGAATACCCCTGGGTTCAATCCATAGTACCATAAAAACAAACAACCTGACAGAGTCCTTCATATACCAAGTGTAGGAAGCAAAGTTGTTGTGTTAGGATAGGGACTCGCCCAGGGCCATGCTCTCTTCAGGCACTGATCAACCACAGTCATTGCTTTTCTGGGCTGGAACATAGTTCAGCAGGACGGTTGGGCCTGGGTTCAAATCCTGACTCTGTCCACTGGATGCCTTTACTTCTTGGAACCTGACTTCACACTACTGTGTGATGCGACTAGAGCCTTCATTGCTGGCCACCGGGAAGGGTGGCTGGAAGAGCTGGAAGTGCAGTCAGGTGCCCAGGAAGTGGCGAGGGTGCTGGGGCTGCTTCCCCACTGGGACCTTCGTCAGGGCTGCCAGGCTGTAACAGGAGTGACCAGGGAGCAGAAGTACTTGGTGTCTTTTCTAAAAGACAGCTCTGAGATTCTTCTGGAATCCTTTGACAAGGTGCCTGTTTTATGAAATTCGACAGCACCACTGCCCCAGGCTCAGCTACAGATATGGACCAGTTAAGGGAAGAGGAATGAATGCCGGCGGTCACCCCGGCCCTGCTGTCAGGAACCCATTTTGACAGGAGAAGAGGCTAGGGATGACGGGGTTCACGGGGGTCACACCCTCCCTGAAGCAGCAGCAATTGGCTTTATGAATTTTCCTGACATGGTCCGGGGCTTTTGTGAGAACGAGCAGGATGTCTTGCGATCTCTGCAGGATGCTCATTCCACACCCAGCCAGGTCCTGGGTCCTACGGTTCAGGTAAATCTCAGCACTGGTCTCTGTGATTTAGGGGAGAAAATGATTGGGAAGACAAAGCTTTGTTCTATTTCACCAGAAATAGCAGCTTCATTCCTGGGGCTCTCTGAAATGATTTCTGCTGAGACTTTATAAGATCACTCTGCATCCTGCCTGAATGGGGCATCCGAGGACCAAGGAGCCACCAGCCCAGGGAGCAGACTCGGATTTAGTTTGCAGGATACAAAGGCTAAAGCAAATGCAATTTTCTGCCACCTCCTAGAATCACTGTTTCTCAGTTCACCCGCAGTTACAATAGGCCTCATTTCACCAGCTTTTAAAGTAGATATTGTTCAGTTTGGGTGGGACTCATACAAGTGAGAAGTAGACAACACAGCCTTTCAGTGTATACTCTCCCACCCCAACACTCACAAGAATTGGATAAATGAGGAAAGCAAGGTTCAAAAATTCTTATATCATTTTCCTAAAGTTCCGAGTAGGAATTTGCAGACTGGGCTCAAACCTGGGGCTCTTTTTACAGCAACATGTTGTTTATTTCATTAGCAAGTGTCGTGCTCGTGCATGGGAAAGTCACATGATCAGCGTGTGCCTTGCATTTCTCATCAGGGTGGCATAGGCATGTGGCTTGTAGCACAAGACCTGGTCTGAGACTTGTGTCTTTGCCACTACCTGCCTGTGACCTTGGCCCTTCACGGAGTTTGCTGTTCTGTCACCAAAATGTGGAGAGAGTCTGACACTCAACATTATTGCCAGGCATGTAATATATGCTCAATAAATGGTGTTTAGTGTTATTATTAAAAATATCATCCTCTAAATCACTCGTGTGTGTATGTGTGTGTGTGTGTGTGTGTGTGTGCGCGCGCGAGTGTTACTGGGTATTGAACCCAGAGGCATTCTACCTCTTAGCTAAACCTCCAGCCCTCTTTTATTTTCTTATTTTGAAACTTTGAAACAGGGTCTCACTAAGTTGCTGAGGCTCTTGCTAAGTTGCTGAGGCTGACTGTGAACCTATGATCCTCCTGTCTTAGCCTCCCAAGTACTAGGATTACAGGCGTGCTCCACCATATCCAGCTTAGGTCACTCTTATTCAGTGGTCTGGCACCAACAACAGGGATGGCCCTCTTGGACTTCATGTTTGTTTAAACTGATGTACTGAGCCTGGCATGCTGGCTCACGCCTATAATCCCAGTACTTGGGAGGCTGAGACAGGATTGTAGGTTCACCCAGCCTCAGCAACTTAGCAAGACCCCGTTTCAAAATAAAAAATAAAAAGGGCTAGTGGTATAACTCAGAGGTAGAATATCCCTGGGTTCTCAAAAAAAAAAAAAGATGTATTGAAATGTTAAAGGGGAACTTAATTTGAATGCAAGCCTTCAGAGTTCAGGGACTCTCATTTTTCTCTGGGATGCCTATACCTTCCCTCATCTCCATGGCCCTACCTTGTACATATTTATCTTTAGACTTAAATTAGATGACAAAAGGATTGATATACGCGTGTATCAATGCAGTCAGCTTAAACAAACATCCGCAGCAAACCCCACAATTCTGGGTGAATTCATTGTAGCAACTTTTGAGTAGAGAAGATAAAGAAAAGGTTGAGAAGATTAGACTCACTGGCTTGACTAGACCTTTCCCTTGAGGATGTCTGTCCTCAGGCAGAGCCCACAGACCCACTTGCCTGGCTGGGTCTGCATGTGGTTCTCCACATATGTTCTAGAAAACCAAGTAGCTCATCCGGTCACCTCCTCCCCTTGGTGCTGCTTTTATTTCCTTTAGATATAGACCCGGTAGAGAGATTGCTGGATCATATGGTAGTTTTTCTCTAGTTTTTTGAGTAGCCTCCATACTGTTTTCTATAACATCAACAGTGTACCAGTGTCCCCTACAGAAGAGAACTTTAAAACACTGCACCCTGTTCGTGGTGAATGAGTGGGCAAAAATCATTTTTTCTCTATAGAATCAATCATTTCATTTTCTATCCATGCTTTCTGCCCTCTCTCAAGTCACTCTCTCCCCAGCCCTGACACAAAACTAGACATGACTACTTCCAGTGGGGAGGGTCCTTGGGTCAGAATCTCTAGCTCCATCCCCTTCCCACTCTCCATCCAGTGGTGATGGGGAGATCTTAGGACTGATGTCCAGAGGTTGCAAGACATGGGTGTGCACTCAGATGCCTGGGTTTGCATCGAGGCTCCCCACTTAGAACTGTGTGAGACTGGATGAGTTACTTAATCTTTCTGAGCTTCATGTTCCTCATCGGTAGCATGGTGATCTAAGATTTGTAATGAGAATCAGAATTAAGACAGGCAAAGCACACTCACAACAGTTATCAATAATTGCTATTAGGCATAGATTGTGAAGTAATCTCATAAATTCCCCTATTCACATGAATCAGACACTATGTGTGTCCTGACCACTACCTGTGGTCATCTGGGGACTACGGATGTCCTTTGGGAACAAGAGCCGGACATCAAACACCACTCCATTATTTTAGTCAGCTTTTTATCGTTGTGACCAAAATGCCTGAGAAGCACAACTTAGAGGTAGAAAGGTTTATTGGCTCTTGGTTTTAGAGCTTTCAGTCCATGGTCATGTGGCTCACAGTGGAAGAACACCTTGGCAGTGGGCCTTTAAGACATGGTGGAAGAGGAAAAGCTATGCTCAGCCCATGGCATCTGGGAAGCAGAAGAAGAGAGAGAGAGAGAGAGAGAGAGAGAGAGAGA
>PVJS01039485.1:0-18875 GCA_004027185.1 Glis glis
AATACATAAAAAATAAAAAATAAAAAAGCTGGGCGTGGTGGCGCACGCTTGTAATCTCAGTACTTTGGGAGGCGGAGACCGGAGGATCCGGGTTCGCGGCCAGCCTCAGTTCTTTCTCTCTCACTCTCTCTCCCTGTCTCTCCCTGTCTCTCTCTCTACTTAGTGAGGCCCTCCGCAACTTCGTGAGACCTGGTTTCAAAATAAAGTATAAAAAATAGGGCCGGGGGTGTAGCGCGGAGATAGAACGCTCCTGGATTCAATCCCCAGTACCGCAAAAAAAAAAAAAAAAAAAAGAGAAGAATAAAAAATAGGGCTGGCAGTGTAGCTTGGAGGTAGAATGCCCCTGGGTTCAATCCCCAGTACTGCAAAAAAAAAATTTTTTTTTTAAATTTCTTCATATATAAGTTTAACTTTGCTCTGACCAACAGTGATGCTGGGTCCATTCCCAGGTAGGCATGCTCTTAGATTTTCAAGCCATGAATTGTCTTGAAGTTACTTTCATAATCACTTGTTTACTATATATCCTCATTATTTTTTATTTTTCTTGTAAAAAGGATTGCAGATTATATTTTTTAAAAGTCAAAATAAATTTTCTTATATTCATAAGTTTTTTCACATGAGCTGAAACATTTGTCTCTTCTCTGCATTGATTTTGCAGTCAAGAAATGAAAAGGCAAAATATTTCATTATCCGGTCATAGAAGTTTTGAGAAATGTTGACGTTGACATAGGAATTCCAGTTATAATTGCCTACTATCTCAGTGGTTACAAAATTCTATCTCAAAAAATACTATCTGGGGTCAGGCGTGGTGGCACCCGCTTGTAATCCCAGTACTTGGGAGGCTGAGACAGGAGGATCGCAGGTTTGGGGCCAGCCTCAGCTACTTAGTGAGGCCCTCCACAACCTAGTGAGACCGTTTCAAAATAAGGAATAAAAAATAGGGCTGGGGGTGTAGCTTGGAGGTAGAATGCCCCAGGCTTCAATCCCCAGTATTGCAAAAAAAAAAAAATACTATATGGGAATCATTTGAGTAAGGTAGATTTGGGTTCAGTATTATGCAGTATTCTGGCATAGTTCTTTATGATACTCGGGATTGAACCCAGTGATATTCTACCCTTTCTATTTATGTTGAGAAAAGGTCTTGGATAAGGTGCCCAGGTTGGCCTTGAACTTGCCTCAGCCTCCAAAGTAATTGGAATTACAGGTATGCACCACTGTGCCCGGCTGGGATAGACCTTGATGGTCAGCCTTTCTAAGGAGCTACCAGAGGATGCTATTGCTGCTAGTTTAAACACCACTGGTAACAACAAGAGTGTATTTAACTCTGTTCTTTTTGAAAACACAAGTCTTTCTATTGGGAAACTCATTTTATGTGATATGAAACATGACCCAGGTATCAGCTAATCAGAATCTTCCTAAGAAGTCACATGGGGCCTCCAGATGGTATTGTCTGTGGGTTCTAAAAGCTGGGGTCTTCTTTTCTGGTTCATCTAACATGAAAACATGAAAGTCAATGAGAAAGAATGAGGTCAATATTAAAAAGAATCTCAACAGAGATGAAAGACAAGCATATGTCCTCAGGCCAGTATTTGGATTCGGGATCCAGATATATCAGCCCTGGAATTATTAGTTGATACACTGTTTTACTGAAGCTAGTCTGCGTTTCTCCCTCCTGCAATCAAGTATGACACAGGTAATTTGGTAAGTATAGTTAATACAAAATAAAAGCAAGCTAACTCACTGATGCTGTTATGTACCTGACATATACCAAACTCTAGGTCTGCAAGTATTCTAATGCCAACTCAGAAGAATTGTGAATTTCCAAGGTCCCGATTGGTATGGAGAATTATTTCCTTACGAGATGTACAAACTCACACCGTCAGTGGAAAAAGATATTGGATAGCTACTTTTCCACTTCACAGATGAGGAAATCAACTAGCACATGTTCAATGCTATCTGCTATCTAGTTACTAAATCCAGAACCTGTTTTCCTTTCATCCTATAATTCATCCACTGTTATTTTTATTTATTTTAATACCTGTGTATACCCTTGGCTTAGTCGAGTAAACAAGGCTGACAGCACCTCCATAAAATTGTGATTATAAATGTATACAAAATATGGTAAATATCTTTGTAACATACTTTATAAATGTACATTTGGGAGAAAGTATTGGAGATTGGAGAATCCCATAGTAAGGCACACATGCAACTTGATAACTTATGTATGCATATATAGACAAAGATTATATATATATGTATAAATACACAAACATTATATATTTTATATTATATATGTAAATATATATAAAATATATATAAATATATATTTTGTGTGTGTGTGGTATTGGGGAATTGAACCCAGGGGCATTCTACCTCTGAGCTACACCCCCAGGCCTATTTTATTTTTTATTTTGAAACAGGGTCTCATTAAGTTGCAGAGGGCCTAAGTAGCTGAGGCTGGCCGTGAACCTGGGATCCTCCTGTTTCAGCCTCCCAAGGACTGGGATTACAAGTGTGCACCACCACGTCTGGCTTAAAGAAGAAAAAATTCTAAATGTGATTCTAAAACAACCCAAAGGTTAACAATCATTGTAAAAATCATTCTTTTAAGAAGAAAAAATTACTGCTCTGTTCTTAAAATTTAGAAAAATGAGTTTTTCGATATAACTTGGTATCCTATTGAAATATTGGAAAATGGGCACAGCATAGTGGGAGGAAAATATTTGAAAGTGGTACTACATGGTTAAGTGTGGCTTGTGTTTAAGACTGAAATTTATATACATCTAATTTACAAGCTTTATAAAGAGTGTCCATAATGTCATCAATAAGACAATGATTAGTATTGAAAATTCCTTTAAGTCCTCAGTAATCTTCTTTAGTACAGATTTACAAATAATTCTTACTCAGAATGGCTTGGAACTTAACTGTAGTGTTAATCATGTTTGCATGTATAGTGAGTTACTAATATGATCAAGATTCAAATAAATCTCTAAACAATTATATACAAAAAAGAAAAAAAAAACACTTTTATTTTCCACAAGGAAGAGCAATAGGAAAATTAAATCGTTTCCCACATATTGTTTTCTTAAAACAGAGCCTACAAGGACATATTCAGCACCAAATAAAAAAAGAAAAAAGAGAAATTACAAACAGCCATAGAATATAATCTATAAAGCAAACATTTAATATTGCACTTTGTTTTGCTAACGTTTTGGATTTTACTTTTCCTAATTGAAAAATCAGGAATCTATCTCGAATACTGGAATACAACTGTGAACCTCACATCTTATGTTAGAAATTGACCAATATTTGGAAAAAAGTAATGCCTCTAAATAAGAGTAAAGAAATACTTTAATGGGAAAAATAAAACTTTATTTAATAAAGTTTTATAAACTTAAAATTTCATCACGATTGTGACCCAGTGCCAATTATCAGAATATTGGTCATTCTTGCTTCATGTGTTATCTGTAAGCATATATGGTAGTAAGTATTCCAATGCTATGCATATCAACAATTGTTCCCTAGTCAGTTAGACATAAGAGAGAAAAGGGATTTTCTGACAACCTCCCCAAACGAAAATAAAACCACCAAATGCCCTTTATGCCAAATATTCCATTAGCTTCTTTTGAGGGGGACATTCACAAAATGATTTTTAACAACAATAAAAAAATATTTCACCCCCATTTCCTTATTATCTAGTATTAGTTTGCTACGGGAGCCCAAACCCTTTAACCGAATCACTTAAAACGCGATTCATTTTTACACTGGGCTTTCTTCACCCTGTCAGCATTATTTCAAACATGAATTGTCTTCCATGTTTTCTTAAAGGCCACTTATGGAAAAGCCTATTTGTTTTGTATGAAGCTTTAAGACAGTATTTAACCAGGTCAAGCACCAAGCCAGAGTTACTATTATTTTCAGCCACTTTATTAAACTGTGGGGTTAAATGGCAAGATAGATACTAACACCCATTCCACACGTATGTTGCAACATCAGAGATGCTGATTTTCATTAAAAACATCAGAGCTGAATTCCTTCTTAAAAAAAAAATCAGTACAATCAGTACATCAGAAAATGCAGACTTAAATGTTACCACCAATGCTGGTATATTTGTTATGACCCATCTGAAAATTGTCTTTAAAAAAAAAACCAATTTACTGATGTGATTGCTTTTATCTATACATACTTAAAGTGAGTGACTTCTCATAGTTAGCAAATTGTTCTTTAGATAAATGGAAAAATAATTTTCATTAAAAAAACAACACCCCCTTATAAAACAGTTATAAACCCAGCAAACATTCAAGTGGTTATAATTGTGGAAGTTATTTGCTTTTGGAATAAACTTGGGTTTTCATACTCTGTCAAACTTGGGCAGGAATCATAGCCTTAACATACACAGTCCTGCTCACTCTGCATCAGCAAAAATGATTTCCAACATATGTGTTTTGGAGGTAATTAAGTAACTCTGTATAAAAATAAATGCACTTTCCCCTCCTTTCTTCAGTGACTGGAAAACTTCCATTACTTTTAAAATAATAATAAAAATAATAATTTTTAAGAGCGAGGCCCTTAACTCTTGTGGGTGCCTGCCGTACTGCCTTTACCCCATTCTTAGCTCTGCTAGCTTCTTCTTGTATGCAATGATAAAAAGGGGATGTGGGTGGGTTATCACTTTTGTGTATGTCCCGTTTCCAAATTTCCCTCTCCAAAAAGCCAACCAAATAAAACAAAAATAACAACAAAAATAACTCAACAGTGCAACAAAACACAAATAGCATTCCAACAGTTTGGCAAGTGATGCGTTCACCTGAGATTAAGTGATTTTAGGCAGTCAGTAACAAAATGCTGCTTTGCTGTAATAGTAGAAAGGCAACAAATTCTCAAAAGAAACCAAGAAGGTATACAATCTTGACATGGTCTCTTATTAGCTTCCTCCTCTTATCTTTTTTTTCCCCTCACATATCTGTTGCATTATCTACTACAGTAGGCTGCAAAACATACAGCAAAAAGGATTGGCTTGAAGGCATTTGATGTTTGTAAATAAATCCACAATAGGATCCAAGCTGAAGAGGTGATACATGGTCAGCCTAGTAGGACAATTCTGAGCATGTGCATACGCAGGTAAAGTCCAGGCTATATTAAATAAAAAAAAAATGTCAGTGCGTTTTTTTCATGTTAAAGTTTTTTCAAAGCTTTCTTTTGTTCCTTGTTGTGCTGACCACAAGCAAGTTTTAAAAGAGTATCAAGAGTCTGGCTTAAATGGAAAAAAAAAAGCTGTAGTGACATCGAACCGCACAATGTAAGCATTGAGCATGTGCAAATTTTCAAATCAAAAGAAGGAAATCATCCCTCTTTACAACATGGTGTCTTGACACGTATGACCATAGGCTAAGAAGACTGCTCTTAGTATGTGCCAGTTTTAAAGGAGAAAAGCTTAGATCTTCAAGCATATTGGAGCAGTCCCAGAATGTTGCTGTAGGCTTCTAAAGCATGATCACTGGTTGTTTCATGTATGTGCCATTTTTTCTGGGCAAAAGCAATTCCACTTCCTCTGAAAACGTGTCTCCAAGATACTTCTCTGTCCTCAGCCGGAAGAGATACAGTTCGGAACCCATATCAACTTGATTCAACCAAGTGTTCCTTCAACGAGAGGGGCAGGATGGTCTATCATCTGATGACTGATCAGGATTTGGATCAATCTAGAAGAAAATAAGAAAAACTTTAGTTTCTTGATGTGGTCTACGAAGAATGCACCAAATGGCAGATTTTTGAGTACTGTCAAGAAACATAATCAAGAAAGGTCACATAACAGCTCGCTAGCAAGTTATGCCCCCTTATTCCCTTTTTGTATCTGAAGTGCTAGATGGGGATGAAAGGGTGCTGGTATTCTCTATAAAGTGCCTGATGTTCAACTACTAGATTAACAGTAAGATTTATAAAGGTATGTCGGAATAGTTTATTTTCACAAGTTATTGGTAAAATCTTTTCGGTGAAAGGATTATTCTCATTCTGCATTTAGGTAGTACTTAAGACTCAAAACACACAATGAAAAACATCGTTATAGCAATGATCTCCTTTTGTAAAGTATCTCTTGTCTATGTACAAAAAGGTCAACTTATTTCTTCCCTAGGCTTTGGGAACAATGACTTTGTATAAACAATGCTCTTGGTGCCTGAGTGAGGTACTAACTCATGGGTGTGTAACCCCAGAAGGAGCCTAAAATACAGTGTTTATCTATGCTAAATCCAACATGCTTCAGAGCCTTCCCACCTTCTCTACCTTTGTAGTCTTTCATATGCAAATATACTTAAGGATATTCCTGTTGCTTCTTAGGTAAAAAACGAAGGGACACAGTGAGAAAGGCAAATTGTTGGGTTTATTTCTTTCACTAAAGATCAAGATCCATCCACTTGCATTTAAATATGGGACAACCCAAAGCACCTCAGAAGCTTTAGGTGAAATTCATTTTTTTTTTTTTTTGCGGTACCGGGGATTGAACACAGGGGCGTTCTACCTCCGCGCTACAGCCCCCGGCCCTATTTTTTTTTTATGCTTTATTTTGAAACTGGGTCTCACGAGGTTGCGGAGGGCCTCACTAAGTAGAGAGAGAGAGACAGACAGACAGACAGACAGACAGAGAGACAGAGCGAAAGCTGAGGCTGGCCGCGAACCCGGATCCTCCGGTCTCCGCCTCCCAAAGTACTGGGATTACAAGCGTGCGCCACCACGCCCGGCCTGTGAAAGTCATTTTTGAAGGAAAAAAAAGTCAAATAACTCTTAGTTAAATTACACCCTGAACCAATTTTAGGGTCTTCAAAGTTTCAAATTAACGAGTTCATTTTGAAAGGAGGCAGAATTTTATGACAAACTGGTTAAACATGAATTATAACTAGATTGCCAGTCTTTAAAAATGCTTCCTCGGACAGCCAGGAATCTTCAAATCAAGCCAGAAATGTCAAGACTTAATAAACAAGACAGAAATGTCAGAATTAAAAATGAAGTAAAATGTAGTAAAACACAATGTGGCAGAACAAGTGGCACAACAGTTTTTAGCATCTAAAGAAATTTTTATGAACTGGAATAACAAGATAGAAGAGAGTATGCCTAGTCAAAACGTTGAAAGAGCAGATGCTGAATATCCTATAATCAATGAATAAAGAGGATCACATGTTATCACAACCGAAGGAAAACTGACTCCCCCAGTTATGGTGTTAAGAAAAAAAGGAACAATCTGATGAAGAATAAAAGCAATGCTCTTCATGTATAATTTAAGATCATGAAATATTGTAATATTTCATTGTAAAATATTCTTGTGAACTATAGTAACCAGAAACAGCGAATTCTCGTGATTTATATTATTTTGGCCAACTTCAAAGGTACTCAAAATGTGGACTGCACACACATTTTCTTGTCATTTTGAAAAATCCTAAATTGTTGGATGTGTTCCCCCACCTCCTTGCCTTTACTTAGGGTTCTTCCTGCCTGGGTTGTTCTACTTTTTGAGGATTGCTCATTCCTCAAGATTCAGCTTAACAGTTGCCTTCGCAGAGAAGCCTCCCTGCTTCTCAAGGACCAATAAACTATTCCTCAAATGAGTTGTGTAGTCTTACACTTACATTGCTAGTGTAATATTTTGCTTCTAGGTTTATTTATCTCACTAGTCTATGAGCTTCTCCCAAGTACAAAGCTTATTCACATTAAGTGCTTAGCGACTATCACCATGAGACAAATAGTCTATCAGTGTAGGAATGTTATTTAAGAAGTTATTTGGGAATATGCTATTTCCCCTATAATTAAGAATGTTAAAATATGCAAGAATTAAATTATAAAAGGATCATGAGGCCGGGTGCAGTGGTGCACACCTGTAATCCCTGTACTTGGGAGGTTGAGACAGGAGGATCACAGGTTGGAGGACAGCCTCAGCAAGTAGTGAGACTCTCTCAACCTAGTGAGACCCTGTTTCAAAATAAAAAATAAAACCAGGCTGGGGGTGTAGCTCAGAGGTAGAATTCCACTGGATTCAGTCCTCAGTACCACACACACACATAAAAAGGATCATGAATAAAATAAATTTTAGCTATTTAATCAATGCTTGCAAAATGCTACTTTGTAGCTGGGCATGGTGGCACAGGCTTATAATCCCAGTACATGAGAGGCTGAGACAGGAGGATCACAGGTCCACGGCCAGCCTCAGCTACTTAGTGAGGGCCTCTGCAACTTAGTGAGACCCTGTTTCAAAATAAAGAATAAAAAAATTGGGCTGGGGGTGGAGCTCAGAGGTAGAATGCCCCTGGGTTCAATCCCCAGTACCACAAAAGAAAGCTACTTTGTCTATTGATGCTTGAAAATAAAAAAAAAGTTATTCCTTTGAAAAAACAAATGATTCAATATGAGATTAGGTTATCTTATTTCCCCAGTAAAATGTGAACAGTCTTACTTCATATTTACTTACTCAGTAAATATGATAACCCAAATCATAACTTTTAATCTATTGTTCTAAGTTATTTGTTCTTTTATTATAATCAAGACCTAGTTATTTTTTTTTAAAAAGTCTGCAATGCTGTTTTCCAAGAGATCCAGCCTACTTCATATCTGAGTTGGTGCTTACCTCTGAATAAAGAGGTGGAGGCAAGAACCGAAACTCCTGGATATATGCGAACAGTGGTCCTTGAAGTGCTCTCTCAAAGTCGTCACAAGCACTTACTGGCGCAAGATTGTTCCGCCTTTGTTCCTCTGTTACCACTTCTGCATAACTGGGTGGTGCTGAAGGAAAAAGATACACGCAATTCGAACAGCATGTTCTTATGCATGTCAAAATACACAGAATAGTAGGTATTAAAAAGGAATGTCAAGGTAAAATAGTAATTATTTGGTAATTAAAGCTAGCATAAATTTAACATTTACTTGGGGGTACATCTACTCTCTTCAGAGAAAGATAAATATTTATCTAGGGTCATAAAATATCAAAAGCAAAATAAGATTCTTAATACTCATACTACTACTACTAATGGATTAACTTTGAGATATGCATTATCAAATTACCTTCAGGTCTTTCGGGAAGGGATAAGCCAAGCCAGTTCATATTCATGCTACACTGACTGCTTACACTTGAGGTTCGGCTACCAAATGGATGCAGAGGAATGGTACCGATGACAAGTGGCAAATTAAGAAATAAATCCATAGCTCCAGGAATATCCACATATACCTAAATAATGAAATGAGATACTACATTTAGAATGCCAAAAATGACTTTCTCTTAAAAAGCAAATAACCTAATTTCAATATTAGTTGAGGTCCCCATTTATTTCATTTACTCATATACATGAAAAGTTTCTCTTTCATGTACAAAATTATATACTATAGTTATATGAGGCAAAATTAGTAATTATAATTCAAACTATATAAAAATTCAAATGTATTTGTACATATCACTATACAGAGAAGATGCACATCAAATCCTGGATGTAAGACGAAATTATATCCCTATAACTTTAAGACTGAAAAAGCCCTTTTAAAATCTATACATACCATTAGTGAATACTCCACACGGATTATACTACAATCAAGGATAGAGGGCGAAACGGGTGGAATTTTCAGCAACTTGCCATTCCACGTCTCTGTCTTTCCAGAGGATAAGGACTCCCCACGCAAGTTAGCCACAAGCTGTTTGACTTCCTTCATTTTCCCTTTGGCATAGAAGGCCTGTGTTTGGTAAATGGCTGCCTTTGGCACCACCATTCGGGAAGAGCAATTCTCAATCTCAGCAAATATCTGAATTGATTCACCTGGAGAGGAGAAAAATTGTATTTATTGTTAAAGAAATAACAACATACAATGTAGACTCTTTTTTAATTTGTCAGTACTGGAGATTGAACCCAGGGGAGCTACACCCCCAGCCCTCTCTATTTTTTATTTTGAGACAGGGTCTCCCTAAGTTGCACAGGCCAGCCTTGAACTTGGAATTCTCCTGTCTTAACCTTCTAAGTACTGAGATTACAGGCATGCACTACTGCATCCAGCTTAATGTAGACTCTTAAAGTTCAACTAACAACATGGATGAAAAACTGTCCTGGAAGTAAGCAAGTAACTTAAGAGTCATAAAAATGAACTACTCATTTACAGTAGCTATATGAAAAAGGAGACATTCAAATTTGTGAAAAGAAACTAGATAAGAGCAATTTAGTATGTTATTTTACCAAAGAACACTATATGCTGTTTATATTTGGTTCCAATATTGTAAGTTTATAAACCAAAGCTAAGTGAAGAACACTGCTTTTTGTGGGATCAACCTTACACTTACCTGGGGTATAGCCCTTCCTTTCAATTTTGGCACTTAAGGATATTGGGCCTGAGGTACAGAACCAGCAACAGAGAGTCTTTTCTTTTGTGCCTGCTTGGGGTGACTGTAAGAAATAAATTTTGAGAAAAAGATAAATGTTAATAATGTTGCTTTTTCCCATGTACCCAAATATACTGTTCTCTAACCAATGTCTTATGAATTATACCATTCCTTTGTCTTTCAATAAATTTCTATCCAATTAACAGAAAAAAGCGCAAAGGCTTAACACCTTACTCTGCAAACATAGTTTCAGCCTACCTATTTACATATACAGTAATTAAAAACTAACCAACCAAACAAAAAAACCCTTTCCAAATTCCATTTAAACTACCTTAAGGAAAGGCAGCGTAGAAAGTAACTTGGTTATAATCCCAAATGTTAACATCTTTGAGAATATAAAAATCCATGTTATAAAAGAAAATGCTCATTTTTTAGATTAATTCTTATTTGCTTTAAAGATGTTACC
Source organism: Glis glis (assembly GCA_004027185.1). NCBI lineage: Eukaryota > Metazoa > Chordata > Mammalia > Rodentia > Gliridae > Glis > Glis glis. The sequence goes on from PVJS01039485.1 coordinate 10,806, forward strand.
ATTTGTTAAAACCAAATAAAGTTTTTAAAATCAAATTTTAATTAATCTCATAAAATGCAATAAATAGACTCATTTTAAAAAGGAATTTTTTTCAAGAAGTTGATAATTTCCCCATCATTTAACAACTATCCCTAATTGGAATAATGTAATGCAGTATAAATTTTAGATTGTGATTATTTCCAAGTAAGTGATATTGTCTTACAATAAATAACATTACTGTTCCTCTGCTACTAAAATCAACCAGGGAACAGATCTAATTTTTTTTGTTATTGTTATTTTATTCTGAATAGGGGTTATGTCATACCACATACTGGTCTTACTTTTAAATTTATTTTTTAAATTTTATTTAAAGTTATGATGATATAAAATAGGAGCATATTCTTCATTAACTTGTGTGCTCTTGACTGTAGTAAAAAATATATGTTTATAAAATTTTTAAAAAAAGCTATTTTAAAATCATGAAGATTGTATCATTTAGGAAATTATTTAGTTTTTATATGCCAAATACAAAGAATGAAGAATCCAGTCCATTCTTACCAGTAATGAAGGAGTGTTGATATCTATATGCTCAAAGACTGTAAATTCCTTCTTTAATTTTACTGGTAGAAGCCAAGGCCTGTGCAACTCGGCTTTCACCCAATAGCGCACACTGCCATGTCGGCCTTCGAATGAGGTAGCAAGCGGTCTGTGCAGAATATAAAGGTGAATATATTAACCTTATACCTCTTTCAAAGAATCAGACAGTAGGTCAGGATAGAAGTATTAATAATATTGTACTGTTTATGTACCAATGAGGTATAAAATATATCATTTAAAAATTTTTCCAAAGGGATAAGTCGCTGGGGAAAAAAACTTATATTTCCAAATAACAATAAATAATAAATATTATAGAATTTTTTGCTTTAAAAAGCCAGAAGAATACAATCCCTTTAAACTAAGAAGAGGCTACTTTTAATGCTAGTGGCAAAATTATCAAAGTATAATTAACAATTCTTGAAAAGGTCAAGAATTTATCTTAAAAACAAATTTAAAAATGGCTTAACTATTTCTATTGAGAAATTCTAGACACTAAACATTCAGACCAAATTCCCTATAGTGCTTCACTTCTCATTAGCTAGGAATTATTACCTCTTTTTATAGCAACTAATTGAGGTCTAGAAAAGGCCTAGAATAGTCCTTATAGTTTCAAAAATTTCACATTTCATAAAGTTCATTAAGACTCTGAAAAACTGCTTTTATATTGCATATTCTAATTCTTCTTTGTCTATGTTTTCTAACTTTACTTTCTAAGACTTAAAAAAGAAAGATTTATATCAAAAGAATCAGAACTGTTTTTGAACTCTGCCAGATTTTCAGGTTTTATTACTTATAAAAGGCTTTATTTTAGTAACTATCTTTTTCATAATTTCATTAGAAAAGTACCCAATGTTCAGGTATTTATAAGATAGAGGGCTAGCTTAGATTGGTAGAAGCGCTGTTGTTTTATAAGTAATTTTTTACATTTTAGACTCCCACATTAACTTATATAGCAGAAGTAAAGTGCAGTACTTTTAAATCTTACACTTCATCCTTGTCTTCCAGAGTTCATGTTAAATGACTCTGGTTTATAGATAACTAAAATGCAATACTATGAAAAATACAATTTATGAATTGTGTACCTAAGTACTAGAATTAGCAAAACAAATATAGAATTATGTACAGTTAGCTGGGCGTGGTAGCATATGCTTGTAATCCCAGTACTTGGGAGGCTGAGACCGGAGGATCCGGGATCGCGGCCAGCCTTAGCTAGTGAGGCCTCCCGCAACTTAGTGAGACCCTGTTTCAAAATAAAGAACAACAACAAAAATACGGCTGGGGGTGTAACTCGGAGGTAGAATGCTCCTAGGTTCAATCCCCAGTTCCGCAAAAAAAAAAAACAAAAACAAAAAGAATTATGTACAGTTGGCACGTGATGACTTCTCATGTAATCTAAGCTTAGCCTCCAGAACAATCAGTACAAGTGCCAGTTTGCAAGGTTTAAGATCTGCTAAAAGGTGCTATAAAGAAAACAAAGTTTGTATAATCTTTCCCAACAATCTGTTATCAGTTAAGAAAGTACTAGATTCCAAGCTTTACAGTAAGGTACTCTCATGGTTGTTTCCTTTTAAGTCCAGGTCATAATATTTTATGTGACCTTCCCAATAGCTCTTTGTACAGAAGCTATGATTTTATATCTAAACAATATCACTTCAGCCGGGTGTGGTAGCGCACGCTCGTAATCCCAGTACTTGGAAGACTGAGACTAGAGGATGGCAGGTTCACGGCCAGCCTCAGCTACTTGGTGAGGCCCTCCGCAACTTAGTGAGACCCTATTTCAAAATAAAGAATAAAATATAGGGCTGGGGGTGTAGCTCGGAGGTAGAATGTCCCTGGGTTCAATCCCCAGTACTGGGAAAAAAATCACTTTAAACATTAGGACATTCTTATTTATTTTTACCTTCTAAATCTATTGCTAATGGTCAGTATCAGCATAAAAGGTAGAACACCAATTTTTTATAAACTGAAATTGAGACTTGAAAAGTACTATTTTTTCTGACAATGCTGATAATAAACCAAGTGTGAAGGGCATACTATTTGACTAGTACCTTCCAATTTGCTTGTTAAATGAAATACTATTTGTGTTTAAAAAGACTTCATCAAGTTTGGGACAGAATCCTAATAATTGAGCTTGCTTTCTATAATTTTGCCACATTAAGATTAAAAAATAGCTTCTTATGTTTAATATATTGTTTTCCTCTAGCAAGTTTCTGTAATGAAAAGGGTTTTTTTAACTAAAAAATATTTAAATTAAGAACCTTTCATTTTAAGGCTGCTTTTGACAATGGGTATTTATGAAAAATGCCTATTACTCAGAAATACTTACGTCTGTGGAAGCTCGAAGCTAAATGCATATTCATGCCTTCCTGAATGAATAGTGTTGAAGCCCTCTTCGGAATTGTCATCATCTAAAACAAACAGAAAGAGACAACAAAAAACTTGTTATTAAATGTTTACATAACTCAGAGTGGCATGACTTTAAAGATGCTCATATAATAATTAAGATCACAGCTGGGCGTGGTGGCATATGTTTGCAATCCCAGTACTTGGGAGGCTGACACCGAAGGATCCTGGTTCCAGCCAGCCTCAGCTACTTAGTGAGGCCCTCCACAATTTAGTGAGGCCCTGTTTCCAAATAAAGAGTAAAAAACAGGGCTGGGGGTGTAGCTCGGAGGTAGAATGCCCCTGGGTTCAATCCTCAGTACCGCAAAAAAAAAAAAAAAAAAAAAAAAAAATTAAGGTCACAGGTTTGGAGTCTCACTGAGATCCAAATTCTAATTCTAACCTCACTTCCTCTGGATAAAATAAAAACTCTCAGCTGCCTTATCTGTAAGATGGAGACAATAAATACTTATACCCCATAGGCATTTTAAAAATGAAAAACGACCTAAACTTCAAAACATCCCTAATACTGTATGTAGTCAACAAAAGACTCAAGTCTCAATCATCCTGTATCTTTGTTTCTGTTTATTTAAAAAACCATATCAAGGCCATAATGTGCCTGGTGTGGTGGTGCACGCCTGTAATCCCAGTACTTAAGAGGCTGAGATAGGAGGCTCAAGGTTTGAGACCGGCCTCAGCAATTCAGCAAGACTCAGCAACCTAGGGAGATCCTGTTTCAGGACAAAAAAAATTTTAAAAGGGCTGGGGGTATAGTTCAGAGGTAGAATGCCTCTGGGTTCAATCCCTAGTACCACACTCTCCCCAAAACCCCATAATGTGTAAAATGAAAACTGCCATGTAAAAATCAGTTTGGAGGGAATAATATTGACATTATTGAATGAAATAAGCATGTTGTAATTCCAAAACTACTAGAAAACTCTGTCAAAAATGTTGGAATAATAAAAATTGAATAGTGATTTTAATGTCAGTTTCATAGCTAAATATGATTTATTGACCGAGAATGATCACTACACCTAATTCTCAGTCCTAGCAACAGCCAAAATCTGCATTTATACAAAGTATACCTTAGTTAATTACGAAGGACAGGATTTAAAAGGTGCCTGCTTACAAGGAAACAGTATTGTTCAACATCCTTGAAAAATGAAGTATAATTAGGTAGATCCCAGTTGCTAGAAAAAAAGGGCACCTTTCATTTTATAACCTTTTTTGGGGGGGAGGGGGTGTCAAATGCTTTATTTTTGAAAGTGGTATAAGAAAATGTATTACCCAAAATATGGGAGAGGATTTGAGTTCCTGAACTAGTTCTTTTAGCCTTCTGACTAGGTAATATAATTACGCAGATGTCTGACTTGGTTTTCTCGGTGCATAAGCCTTTATAATTAGCCCTCAGAGTGGGGAAAAACTGGTATCATCATTTAACTTTCCCCATCCAAGTCCTGAACAGACACACACACCCTAAGATGCTTTCCTCACATCAGAGGAGGAAAAAAAGCACCTACATGTCGACTCTACTGACTCGCTCATGTCCCTGCACGGATTTCAAGCGCCGAAATCCGACGGGCGGGCGAGCTGGGGGCCTTCGGACTGGCTCCCCTCGAGGCCCAGTCGGCCTCCCGCTCCCTTTCTTCCTTGCAGCTCCCTTTTTGTGCCAGCTCAGCAGTCTCATTGAGGCGAGCCGCCGCCGCCGCCGCCGTGGTAAACAAGTGCCTGGCTGTCAATCAAGAACTAGACCGGAGCAGGAGAGGACCGGCCTAAACCGGCGCGAGCAGATCCCAGCCGGCCCGCCCGCCGCGCGCCGCCGCCGCGCGCGCGCTATACATCCGGCATACGTCGCGGGCGCCGGCGCGCTCCCGCCGCGCGCTCCCGCCTGCGCGCGCAGCCTAGCCTGCTGGCCGGGGGCGGGGCCCGCCGCGCTTCCGCTCCCCACGCCCCAGCCGGCGACCGGTTCGATCTGGCTCGGGCCACCCCGACACCTTTACAGTCCCTGCGAGGGCGAGCGGGCGGCGGGGGCCGGGAACAATGGGGCCGGGAAGAGCCCTGGCCGCGGCCCCACCCGGGCTCCAGCACTTCTCCGTCTCCTGGCCGCGGCCACGGCTATGTCCCCGCAGGTCAAGTCAAGGTGCGGGTCTGGCGACTGCACGGGCTGCGGGCACGCTTTGTCTGCGAGGAGGGAAGGAGCATCCGCAGGCGCCGCCCGACCCTGCACCTAGGAGGACGGTCTGGCTGGCCGTGCTCGCGAAGCTCCCTCCCAGCGCGGGTTTTAGCCGGAGTGCGCCCAGGGCCACCCGGCACCTGTAAGGCCGGCGGAGCTTCTGCCCTCTACGCATCTGAAGCCCAAGGCCGTCCGTTCTCGGGGTCCCCTGCGGGGACGGGCCGAGGGGACGGGCCCGGGCGCGCACGGCGGGCGGCGGGCGCGGGCGCGGGGGGGCCCGGCTCTGGAGGGACCTCCGCCGGCGCACGCCGGTTCCAAGCCTCGCCCGGCCTGCGCGAGCCCCGCCCACCGCCGCGCCCAACCCAATCAGCGCCTGGCATCGCCCTAGCAACAGGCTAACAAACCCGGCTCCGCCTATCGCCGGTTGCCCGGGGCGGGGTTTTAGTTACCAGGCTAGTTTGAGAGCTCCCAGTTTTAAGTCATTGAAACTATTCCAGGCTAGAGCCCTTCCATGCATTGCAGGGGTCGGGGGGCATCTCGGGGGGTGCGGGGCACTTGGTGTTCTTTACCACGAAATCATTATGCAACTAATGAAGCTGTCTGTCCCCACAACTCATTGTTCTACTCCCCCCCCCAGGTCTCAACTCCTTAAAAACCTTTGTTTCTTCTCATCCATTTTAGAGAAGGCTGCAATGTCCAGAAAGGTTCAAATACAAACTCATGTGTCTGCTTTTCAACAAATACCAGGACTGTCATTAGGCATTTGCATTTCCTATCTATGCTAAGGCGTGGAGGGATTAATGGAAATCCTTTCAGGATGCAAAGTATCTCTGCGTATACTATGAAAATCCCAAAGAATTGATTTTCACCTTAATATTTTGAAAACGATGCATTTCATGCTGTTAACTCAAAGCATCCTTCATTTTTCACTTGCCTCAGTTCAATTAGCACTTCCCCCGGCTGTACACTTTTAATATTAAAAAGGTAAAAATGTGCCTCTATTCTTTCTGGAAAATCGTTAATATTTGAACTAAATACTGCATTAAAAAGAAGCACAAAAATTACATAACCAGTTTTAACATTATATTCTTCTTGGGCTAGGAATTAAGTCATCGCCACCACCTGACGCGTGTAACCAATCTGCTGAGAGCAGAACAGGCGCCCCTCCTCACCACCCCCCAGAACTGGTCCGAAACAGGATTGAACCGCTTCTAACAAAGGGTGGAAACTTAGAAAAACAAGCTTAGAGTCTCCTATATTTCTACAATGTAACCATTTAAACAATAGATTGGAAATCTCAGGACCCCTTCTCCCTTTGACAACCCTTTATCTCCCTCTTATAACCAAAAATCAAATCCACTGTGCCCTATACTTTTCATTTCCATCTGACTGGCATAGGTTTCATTGAATACACGTTCCAAAGTTAGACATGGTTCTCAGAAAAAAAAATTGCTGACCCTGAATGGTTTTTAAAACCGACTTAATACCTACCACAATGATAGACAGTATCCTTTAAAATAAAGAATGCTTGATGTAAATTTCTAAAGGAATTGGAAAGAATCGGGAAAAAACACGTGGGGTGTTGATACCATATGTCAAAATAAGCCACAGCAACCCTTTATCAAAGAACAATGATCAAGTCTTTAAAAGTCCTTTGCATGTCAATATTAAAATGAAATACACCCATTAACCTTTAAAATGTTACTGCATTTCTCCATTGGAGCTCACAGTTTTTAGATCTAAGGTTGTAGAGTAAAAGGGAGAAAAACCCAATATTGGACTGCAGCTTTTTGCAATTCACTTGAAAACATATTAGTAAAATTACGGAATCGGATTTCAGCTGAATTTCTAAGTAAGGTGCAAAAGGATTTCAAGTGCGTATGGCACAGACCAAGCCGGTACAGAGATAGTGGAATAAGTGCAGTTTGCAGTCACTTTGCAGATGCCTGCATGCACTACGGCTTAACACGATGAACGTCAAGGAGAATCCAAATCTTCCAACTTTGCTAACCTTTATGAGATCGCTGTTATGCCAGGAGTAAAACCACATTAAAAACGGAAAAGGTACTTTTGCAAAGAAAATTAGTGTAATGACTTACATAAAAACTTACCTCTTTCGTGCCCAATTAAGATGTCTTTATGGTTGAAATATTCTACTTCTTCAGTGTAATTCTGTGTATAGGCAGTATTGGAGCCGGCGTTTCTAGATTCAGTCCAGCGTACTTTCGCATGTCCTTTTGCATGAATTTTAAGAGATTTTACTCTGATTTCCCCAGTAACTTCTAAATTCACCCTTCCTGAGACAGTGTCCCCACTAGAATACACAGGGACATTGCTGTCATTAAGACAGTCAAAGCTTATTGTCAAACTCTTCACCTTTCCCAGCACCATGATTATAACAAAATTTATAAAAATATAATGTAAGACAAAAAAAAGTCAAGATCGCATCTAAAATGTGATCTTCACTGAACACTGATCGATGTCTTTGCCATGCAAAAACCTTGCAGGCAGGATCAGTGATTCTCTACAAATAGTTCATTGAGATTTCTTTAAAAAGTCAGGGCAGCAGAGAGGCTGCTGCTCCGCGCTCCTGCTCGTCTCAGTGGTCTCCTTACAAAGACGGGCGGCTGGAGGCTGCCAGCTCACTTTAAGAGCAGCTTTGTGAAAAACAACCCCAGTGCGCAGGCGCACGCCGTCCGCCTCGCTGCGCGCCCCTCCCGCGCCGGCGCTCGCGGTGCAGTAGGTGCAGAGCTGGGGAGGCCGGTGCCGGAGCTGCCGCGAGGCAGACCTCACTTCTCTTCATTCTGGGCTCCCATTGGTAGGCAGGCCACCGTAAACCCTCGACGTGCGCTCGGGCGCCGCACCGAGCACGCTACTAGAAAGAGAGTGGCGAGGGGGCGAGGGGCGAGGGGCCCCCGGGCTGGGTGGGGAGCGCCTTG
>PVJS01039486.1:0-18873 GCA_004027185.1 Glis glis
CTACACCCCTGGCCCTATTTTTTTATACTTTATTTTGAAACCGGGTCTCATGAAGTTGCGGAGGGCCTCACTAGGTAGACAGAGAGAGAGAGAAAGAGAGGGAGAGAGAGAGAGAGACAGAGAAAGAGAGCGAGAGAGCACGAGCGAGCTGAGGCTGGCCGCGAACCCGGATGCTCTGGTCTCCGCCTCCCAAAGTACTGGGATTACAAGCATGCGCCACCACACCCGGCCTGATATGTCAGTTTTTTAACTGGTAATTTAATTTTATATATTCAGGAAAGAACAGAAGTATTTTAATATTGTTTGTTATATCACCATATGTTTATTTATTTATTTATTTATTTATTGCAATACTGGGGATTGAACCCAGGGGCATTCTACCTCAGAGCTACACCCCCAGCCCTATTTTTTATTCTTTATTTTTGAAACAGGACCTCACTAAGTAGCTGAGGCTGGCCGTGAACCCGGATCCTCCTGTCTCAGCCTCTCAAGTACTGGGATTACAAGCATGCGCAACCACGCCTGGCTACCACCTTGTGTTTAGAAAAGTAAGGAGCAGTCAGTTTTCACATCAATGACAGCATCTAAAAGGTTTTGTTCAGTTGAATAAACCTGTTTCAATAGTGTTGACTGTATTTTCCCACGTTCAGATTATTTCTGGTCAATCTTTGTCAGCTGTTCCTTTTAAATGCAAATAAATAAATTAAAAAAAATAGGGTCTCCGCTAAGTTTCTGAGGCTGGCCTTGAATCTGCAATCCCCCTCCCAATCGGCCTCCCAAGTACTGGGAGTCAGTCCATCTTCTAGTCAGGTTCTTAGCCCAGCACGAGAGGGGACGAGAGAAAGATCCAGTCCCTGCCCACTGGAAATGCAGAATCTCACAGGGCAGGACAGATGCACATTAGCAAATGACATGCCATGAAGCCAAGCCTCCCTGCCTAGTCACCGGGCCACAGTACTAGACAGAGCTGCCTGATCCTGGCTCTTCACATGGTGAGTGTCCGGCCTCATCCCCACTAATCCTCCTTTACAACCAGCCACACCTCTGTCCACAGCACACTCCAGGCTTCTCCTGCAAGGTCGTCTCCATCTGGAAGGCCCTTCTTCCAAGGTGAGTGCCGCCCTGCTGGGGAAGGCTCTCCGGGAGGCCCTCCCTGCTCGGTTCTCTCTCCTTTATTCTGCTAGGACTCACTGAAGCCTGCTCTGCGCTGGAGCCTGAAGACACAGAGCTTGGCCCCCGCTGGCATGAAGCCTCCAGTCATGAGGACCAGGCAGTCTATGAAAGGGCAATCATCTCCCCATTTTGTGGGTGCTTGTGTGCCTGCCTCCCCACTAGACTTTGCGCTCCATGAAGGCAGGGGTGTCTGTGCTGACCGCTGGCTGTGTCGGGCGCCCACCTCCAGGGAGGGCGCTCAGTTCATCGTGTGGCTCTGTGATGAGGAGCAGTGTGACAGATTGGCTGAGAACTCAGAGGGGGTGGTCATGATGCTGAAGAAGAGCAAGGCTGGGGCAACGGTGTGGAGGCAAGAGTGAGTCGGGACGGTGCAGGAGGTGAGCAGGACAGGTGGCAAGGTTAGCTGAATGCTGAGCTGAGGAGTTCTGGTGCTGCCTGTTGGGGTCTTGGGGGTCTCTTCATCTACATAGGTCTCACTTCCCTCCAATCCCAAATTCTCCTTCCATCACCCCCTACCTTACTACAAAGCAACTGAGAAGGCCATGGATAAGGGACCCAGAGGGCAACAAAGCAGGTGGCAAGAACTCCAGTTGACTGAAGGTCTAGGACCTTCCTCTGTTGAAGTCCCAGCTCCAATAGCCTCCCCCCACCACCACCAGAGTTGTCACACCGAAAGTACAAGACACTCAGTGCACTCTGAATTTTATTTATTTATTTATTTATTTATTTATTTATTTATTTATTTTTGCGGTACCGGGGATTGAACCCAGGGGCGTTCTACCTCCGAGCTACACCCCCGGCCCTATTTTTTATACTTTATTTTTGAAACCAGGTCTCATGAAGTTGTGGGGGGGGCTTACCAAGTAGCTGAGGCTGGCCACGAACCCGGATCCTCCGGTCCCTGCCTCCCAAGTACTGGGATTACAAGTGTGCGCCATCACGCCCGGCACAATCTGAATTTTAAATAGATACTGAATAATTCTTTAGTATAAGTAGTATCTGGGACATACTTATGCTAAAAAAAATCCTCATTGCTTATCTGAAATTCAAATGTACCGGAGCATCCTGTATTTTCATTTGTTAAACTCTGCAACCCTTCCCGCACCCCCCATTTCAGAATCTCTCACTGCTGCCTTGAGTCCCTAGGGAACCACCGAGGTTGTGGTCTCCTGCAACATACTCATCTGAACAGAAATCCCAAGGAACGTTCGAGATTATCTAGCTCCATCCCTCCCCACTTACATAAGTAGAGGCAGAGGCCTGGAAGGGACAGGTACTGGCAACTCCCTGGGAGCCTCTCAATACATTAGCTGCAACTTGGGCCTCCCAGAGCGCAGAAAGACCTCAGTAGGGGGCCCCTCAGGAAAGGCCAGGGCCCGCCCAGCTATCACTCTTGGGCGAGGCTAGGCCAGGAGTCGCTTGGTTCCCGCTCCCATCCCGAGCAGTTCCGGGATCCTAACACCCCCAGGTGAGTCACCTCCTCCACCTGCTAAGGTAGATCTGGCACAGGCCCGAGAGCCCCCGGGGCTCCTCAGGGGAGGAGCCTGGGGGCGGGGTTGGTGGGCGGGGCGTCTCGCCTGGGGCGGAGCTTCTAGTCAGGGCAGCCCTCTAAGAGCGCAGCAGGAGGGGCCAGCCGGACCCCGGGAAACTGAGTCCGGGTGGGGCCACGCCTGATCAAAATCACTCAGCCATTCAGGCTTGCAGGGCTCTTTCTTCAAATGACCACTCCTGCCGGTCGAGGTTGGCATACTAGTAATTCCAGTGCTTGGGAGGCTGAGAAAGGAGGATTGCCGGTTCGAGGGCAGCCTCAGTAAGTAGTGAGACTCATCAACCTAGAAAGACACTTTCAAAATAAAAATAAAAAATAGGGCTGGGGTGTAGCTCGGAGGTAGAATGCCTCTGAGTTCAATCCCCAGTATCAAAACAAACAAACAAATAGCCACTCCTCCCTCCCCACTGAGATGCCCACGGGCCCTGCTGCTTCTTCATCTCGCTTTTCCCTCCTTAACATTATACTGTGTGCTGCTCTGTGCACTGTCAGCCTCCATACAATGTAAGTCCTTGTCACGGTCTCCGGATCCTGGGACAGTGTCTGGCACCACGGAGGTGCTTAACAAGCACTTATTGCAAGAAATTGCCCTTACCGCTTTTCATATTGTATGAACAGGATACCTGATGCCCAGGCCCCGGCCCTCAGGCAAGCAGCCAGCGTCCACCTGGGGACTGGCTCTGTTAGTGGCGGTCGACAGCAAGTTGGTCTCTAAGGACTGCCAGTTCAGCCCACCTATGGCTTCTTCCTTCTCCCAACCCATTCCCAGGGCGCTGGCCACTCCTGCCCTACCCTGGGGTGTCCCTTATCCTGGGGCCCCTGACCCTTCCCTTCACCCCTGCTTGATCCTTTGCTATATTCCCATCCCCTGTCCCTCCCTGGGACCCCAATTCAGGTCCTGTGTGTCTTGGGGACCATTGGTGGTTGGGGCCTAAGGGGCTGTACCCGAGGTACTCGGAACACTTTGTGTCTGTGTGTGTGTGTGGTACTGGGGATGGAACCCAGGGGCATTCTACCTCTGAGCTACACTCCCGGCCCTATTTTATTTTTATTTTGAAACAGGGTCTGGCTAGGTTAATGAGAGTCTCACTACTTGCTGAGGCTGTCCTCAGACCTGTGATCCTCCTGTCTCAGCCTCCCAAGTACCGGGATTACAAGCGTGCGCCAGTGGTGGCGGTGCAGCTCAGGACACTTTCAAGTCCAGCTTCTCGGGACACTCTAAAGTCATCCACGCCGGGCGTGGTGGCACCCGCTTGTAATCCCAGTACTTTGGGAGGCGGAGACCGGAGGATCTGGGTTCCTGGCCAACCTCAGCATGCTCTCTCTCTCTCTCTCTTTCTCCCTCCCTCCCTCCCTCCCTCCCTGTCTTCTCTCTCTCTACTTAGTGAGGCCCTCCACAACTTCGTGAGACCCGGTTTCAAAATAAAGTATAAAAAATAGGGCCAGGGGTGTAGCGCAGAGGTAGAACGCCCCTGGGTTCAATCCCCGGTACCGCAAAAAAAAAAAAAAAAAAAAAAAAAAAAAAAAAAAAAAAAAAAAAAAAAAAAAAGTCATCCAGGAGCCAGGTGTGGTGGTGCACACTTGTAATCCCAGTTTGGGGAGGCTGAGACAGAAGGATCGCAGGTTCGAAACCAGCCTCAACTAGCAACTTAGCCAGTCTCTCATAATTTAGGGAGACCCTGTTTACAAATAAAAAGAAAAGAAAATAGGGCTAGGAGTGTAGCTTGAAGGCAGAATTTCCCTGGGTTCCATCCCCAGGACCATAAAAAACCAAAGTCATCCAGAGAATGTTATTCAGAGAGAATCTGTCCTGCCTTGCTTGGCCTGACCAGTCCAGCCAGCTCCTTTTGGACGCCTTCTCCCCTGGTATGTCCAAAGCTGAGCTCTTACCTTTCTCCAGACCTGTTCCTCTCTCAGCCTCAGTGAGGGCCCTCCAGCCAGCTGGTCACCTGGGCCAGGAATCACCAAGTCTCCTCTCATTCCCTCCCTGTCCCCACTCCATCCCTGACTAATCCTGGCCACTAATCCCTGTGACAGCCTGGGGTTTGTCAACTTCTCACCTTCTTCAACCAACCACCTACCTTCACACTCATCTCTGCTTGAACCTCTGAAGACAGCGAACCTTGACCCCACTCTCTGCCTTCCATCCCCAGAGAGCAATCCTACTGACAGCAAACCCAGCCTTATCACTCCCCGGCTCAGAGCCCTTCCATGGCTCCCCGTGCCCTCAGGATAAACTCTAACTCCTTGGCCTGGCATTTAAGGGTCTGCATGATCTGGACCCTGCCAGCCCCAGCAGCTCGCCTCACACTGCCGTTCCACTGACTGCTGACCATCCTCCGGCTCCCCACCTTGGCTCAAGGCAGTCCCCCACATGAACCGCCTCTCTTCTTGCTGGTCTTTAGATCCCTCCATCTTCATTCAATCATCTGGAGAGTCCACTGTGGGAATCAGCTCAGTTATCCAGGGAAGCTGGACAAGCAAGGCTCTTCGCAAGGGGCATGTATATGTTTTTAGAGTTGGTCAACATTATATTTATTTATGTACTCCTACCTTGTTTCAGAAAAGATTTGAGGTGGGGCATTAAATATTTATTTAGTGCCAGCCACATAAGCAAAGCCCTGCATGTGCACACACACACCCATCCACGTCCCCCCCCCCCACACACACACAGGGGACTAGGGCACTATGAGGACGGACCCGGGGACTTCAGGGAGCCAGGGCAAGTTAGAACGAGGCACCTGGGTCCAGAGGGAGGCCTTTCTGGCTCAGGGTGATGCAGACAGATGTGGAGTTGGGGGTTCAAATGTAGGATTTTCTGAGCCCAGAGTTCAAGGAGCTGCCCCTGATGGGTGAGGGCTGAAACCCAGCCCTGCTTTCAGGGAGTTCTTTGGTTAGTGGAAGAAAGGGGACGCTGGCCGGGTACAGTGGCTCATGTCTGTAATCCCCGCTACTGGGAAGACTGAGGCAGAATTACAAGTTCAAGCTGAGGTAGGATAGAAGAAATATTAGGCAGAAAGGAGACATTGGGAAGAAAAATATAGATTTAAAAATTTAAAAGTTCATAATCTAAGTCCATCCTATAGGGCATGTTCTGCTTAGGCAGAAGCCTTAATGAGTCCACACCCTTAATCACAATGGCCCCTCTCCCACCTGAGAGTCCTGAGAAACAAAGGGTCAATGAGGAGGACAAGGTCAGACACCAGCCAGCCACTACTGTCAGTTGCCAGGGAAACCTGAAGATTAAGAGGAAGTCCTGCCCTCCACTGTGCGACCCTATCTGCCCCCTCCTATGAAAGAACTGAGAAGGCCGCAAAACTCTCTCTTGCTTGCTTGGGTGGATGGACGCGTGCAGAGACTCGCTCTCCATTTTTGAGATGGCCCCCAACCTGTATCTCCACCTTTCTTTTTTTTTTTTTGCAGAACTAGGGATTGAACCCAGGGGCATTCTACCTCTGAGCTACACCCCCAGCCCTATTTTTTAATCTTTATTTTGAAACAGGGTCTCACTAAGTCACGGAGGGCCTCACTAAGTAGCTGAGGCTGACCGCGAACCCGGATCCTCTGGTCTCAGCCTCCCAAGTACTGGGATTACAAGCATGAGCCACCAAGCCCAGCTCCCCCACCTTTCTTGAATTAATCAAACCTTTGCTTTTTTCTGATGGCACGTGTTGAAATTCTTTTTCATCATGAAGGCCAAGGACCCACAGTATTAGCGTGTCTCCCCATGGCAAAGCCAGCCTGGGCAACACAGTGAGACCCTGTCTCAAAATAAGAAATAAAAAGGTCTGGGGATGTAGCTCAGTTGTAGAGCACTTGCCTAGCATGTGTGAGACCCTGGGTTCAATCCCTAGTATAAGAGAGAGTGAGAGAGACAGAGTGTATGAGAGAGTGTGAGAGAGTGAGAGAGAGAGAGAGAGAGAGAGGAAGAAGGAGGAGAAGGAAGAAGGGAGGAGGGGTGAGAGATGTTCTAGGAAATTAAATGAAGCTTGCCTGGCTCCCCTGTCCAGGGCGCCCAGCTCCTCCCTCCCAGGTGAGATAGCTTGGGGAGCAGCTGGGATTGGCAGGAAAAGGAAGTGGGGGCAGGAGGATTTGGAAGGAGAGGACTGTGAGAAGGGCCTGGCCGGAGGCAGGGAGAGAGGAAGCAAGGCCGAGGCCCTCCGCTTCCCCCTGACCCTGCGTGCAGTTCCCTTCCCTCTGCCCAGGTCGGCCTCAGGATCTGTTCCTCTTTCCTGAAGCAGCATCTGCTGCCGCTGCCGGGGGCAGGGCAGGCGAGGCCTGTGGGAGCCCCTCAGGCTCTAGGTTCTCCATCGGAGAGAACTCGGGGTCTAGCCAGGTAGCACCACATCCGCCTGTGTGGGTCTGCACCTCCTGCGTTCCCAACAGGTCTTCCCAGCCTCCTCTGTCTCCTCCATCCCTCCCACCAGTCTGTGAGCATGTGTCACCACAGCCATTTCATAGAGGAAGAGAACAAAGACCTGAGTGTGGATGATAGAGCTGCATCCCTCTGTCCTCAGAGGCTCAAATCCCAGGCAAGCCTGCTCCTGTCCCAAGAAACATGCATTGGGTCGGCATCTGGGAGGGACTTGTTATAGTTAGATATAAAATGTCCCCTAATGAGTTCATTTATTAATATTCAGGGTTGATGTAGTGGAGTCATGAGGGCTGTAATCCCAGCAGTGGATAAAATCCATAATGGATTTACCTGGGTGGTACCCAGTAGGCCTGTAGGGTGTGGCTGGAGGAGGTGGTCCCTGAGATCCGGCTTTAGGAATTACATGTATGCTTCGTCCTCCCCCTGATCTCTCTCTTGCTTCCAGCTTCTGTGATGTAAAGAGCACAGCCCTGTGCTCTCGCTCTGCCTCTGCCACCATGCCACCATGCCACCATGCCCTGAGAGCCGCAGTCCCCAGCCTCACGTGGACTGAGCCTGAAACCATAAGAAAATAAATCTTCTTTCTTCTAAGTTACATGGTCAATCTTTATTTTTATTTTTTTGTGGTGTTGGAGATAGAACCCAGGAGCATTCTACTTCCGAGCTACACCCCCAGCCCTTTTTTATTTTTATTTGGAAACAGGGTCTCACAAAGTTGTGGAGGGCCTCACTAAATTGCTGAGGCTGGCCTTGAACCTGCGATCCTCCTGTCTCAGCCTCCCAAGTACTGGGATTACAAGCGTGTGCCACCACGCCCGGCCCATGGTCAATCTTTAGATTATAGTTGCAATAATGCTGATGGATACAGACCCTGAAAAGGGGCTTCCCTTCTCTGCCCCTCCAGGCAGAGGGCATCAATGCCTGATCTTGCCCTCCAGAGCTGTTTGTTTATGGTACTGGGGATTGAACCCAGGGACATTCTACTTCCGGGCTACACCCCCAGCCCTATTTTTTATTATTTATTCTGAAACAGGGTCTCACTAAGTTGCAGAGGGCCTCACTAAGTAGCTGAGGCTGGCCACGAACCCGGATCCTCCGGTCTCAGCCTCCCAGGTACTGGGATTACAAGCGTGAGCTGTTTTAAATGCCAGGCCCCTCGGCTCTGCTCCCCCTAGGGCACAAACTGGCATGGAGCACAACTGGACACGGGGAGGCCCAGGCTCCAGCCCCAGCTCTGCCATCATTTGCTGTGGGACCCTGGGCCAACTGCTTGGTCTCTCCAGTCTTTCCCTTCTGCAGTGAGGTGCTGAGATGGAAGGACTTGCAGGGCCCTTTCTGTCCTAAGCTTTCTGGTTGTTGAGACTTTCAGAGGGGATTTAGTTTATCTTCAGAGAGCGTGTCAGGCCAGGAGCAGGACCAGTTCCTATCCCATCCTGCCAGTCAGCACTGAGGTAGGACTGTCCAGGCAGTGGGAGAAAGGACAGGGGACAGGGATTCTAGTTTCATCTCTTGCAGCCAAAGCTGGGGCTGTCTTGGCCCACCCCTCTGAGACCCCAGCTGACCCCAACTCCAAGCGGCTGGGAACTGACCCAGGTTGAGGCAACTGTTCAAGGCGGCCCTAAAATTAGCCCCAGGCTTTGGGAGCAGGGAGCCAGCCCTGGCTTCAACTTCCACAGTCCCAAGGGACTGGGCCTGCACTCCACTTGAGAGGGGAGAGGTCAGCCAGAGTTTTGGCAGTGGCCTACCATGATGCTGGGTAGGGAGGCCCACAAACTTGTCTAAACACATTTCAGAAGGGGCACTGAAGGGCAAGAGGCACCCTGCTGGTCACTGGGGCTATGAGGTAGCTCCCAGCCTCCAGCACTTCAGAGCCCTGGGAGGGAGCAAAGAAGGGCCCTTGCTATTTATGTCTTCCTAGGACAGGATGGGGATCAGCCTGTCCTCCCGAGTGGAGTTGGATAACCTGGCACCTCAGTGCCAACTCCAGTGTCCGGAAGTATATCAGTCTGAGCAGGTTGCAGACATGAAGGACAGGACCACAGCCAGCTCACTCCCAGCTACCCAGGGATGGCAGCTCTGCCCACCTCCCTCTGCTCTTATTATTAAAATGCAGATTCTGGAGCCAGGTGTGGTGGTGCACGCCTGTAATCCTAGTACTTGGGAGGCTGAGACTGGAGGATTACAGATTCAAAGACAGCCTCAGCAAGTAGTGAGACTCTCATCAACCTAGCAAGACCCTGCTTCAAAATAAAAATAAAAAATAGGGTTGGGGGTATAGCATGGAGGTAGAATGCCCTGGGTTCAATCCCCAGTGCCACAATAAATAAATAAATATGAAGATTCTGATTTGGAAGGTCAGGATGTAGTATGGGATTCTTTAAGATTCTAACAAGGAAGCTGGTGGTGGCACATGCTTGTAATCCTAGTACTTGGGAGGCTGAGCCAGGAGGATCGTAGGTTTGTGGCCAGTCTCAGCTATTTAGTGAGGCCCTTTGCAATTTTGTGAGATGCTGTTTCAAAATAAAGAATAAAAAATAGGGCTGGGGGTGTAGCTTGAGGTAGAATGCCCCAGGGTTTAATCTCCATACCACAAAAAAATAAAAATGATTCTAACAAGGAGGTGGGTGTGCTGGTGCATGCCTGTAATCCCAGTACTTGGAAGGCTGAGACAGGAGGATCACAGGTTCAAGACCAGCCTCAGCAATTTAACAAGGTCCCTTAGCAAATCCCTGTTTCAAAATAAAAAATAAAATAGGGCTAAGGTGTAGGTCAGAGATAGAATGCCTCTGGGTTCAACCTCTAGTACCAAAAAAAAAAAAATTCTAACAAGGGCTAGGCATGCCTATAATCCCAGTACTTGATAGGCTAAGACAGGAGGATCACAGGTTTGAGGACAGCCTCAGCAACTTAGTGAAACCCTCAGCAACCTAATGAGACCCCATTTCAAAACAAAAAATAAAAAGGGCTGGGGGTGTAGCTTGGAGGTAGAATGTTCCTGGGTTCAACAATCCCCAGTACTACAGAAAAAAAAAAAAAAACAGTGGTTGGCAGACCACACTTGGAGCAGAAAACTTCCTTCCTAGCTAACTTGGGTGGACCTCAAGGCCAGGCCGCCTGTCTCCTCTGTGCCACATATCCCACCACCACCCACAGGAGAGCCTGGCACAGGCACACGGCACAGCAGGTGGCTGACTGTGTCCAGGTGTGAATGTCCATCCTCGCGCCTCTGCGTGCAACACATGTGGTTTGTTACATGTATAGACAGTGTATGAAGGTGAACATGTACAATAATAATAAAATAAAAGTAAAATTGAAAAATTCTGACCGTAAAAAAGTTTTTAAAGACCAATGCAAAGTGCTAAAGATTAAACCAAGAAACAAACATATAATAATGATTAAACAAACAAAAAGCCGGGCATGGTTGTACATGCCTGTAATCCTAGTACTTGGGAGGCTAGCGAGACCCTGTTTCAAAATAAAAATAAAACAGGGCTGGGGTGTAGCTCAGAGGTAGAATGCCCCTGGGTTCAACCCCAGTACCACACATACACACACACACACACACACAAAATAGCTAACTTTTATTGAGCACTATGCCCAGGTAAGGTACTAAGAATATTACACATAGCTGATCATGGTGATGCACACCTATAATCCCAGTACTTGGGAGGCTGAGACAGGAGGCTTTCAAGTTCAAGGCAAGCCTGGGTAACTTAGTGAGATTCTATCTCAAAATAAAAAATAAAAAGGGCTGGGAAAGTAGCTCAGTAGTAAAGCACCCCTGGGTTCAATCCCCAGTAAGACATACATATACACACACAACCACACACACACACACACACACACACACACACACACATACAATGTTACACATGATCATGATATCTTTTGTGTGTATGTATGTATGTATAGGACCGGGGATTGAATTCAGGGGTGTTCTACCTCAGAGCTACACCCTCAGCACTATTTTATTTTGAAACAGAGTCTCACTAAGTTACTGCTTGCTGGCCTCCTTTTGTGTGTGTGTATGTGTGTGTGTGTGTGTGTGTGTGTGTGTGTGTGTGTGGTACTGGGGATTGAACCCAGGGGCATTCTACCTTTGAGCTAATCCCCCTATTTGAATTATTTTTTAATTTTGAAGCAGGATATTGCTAAGTTGCTGAGAGTCTCACTAAATTGCTAAGGCTGGCCTCAAACCTGCGATCCTCCTGTCTCAGCTTCCCAAGTTACAGGCATGCACCACCACACCCGGCTACACACGATATCTTATTTCATTCTTTTACCAACTCCAATGAGATGAGAAAATCGAGACCCAGAGAGATTAAATGACTTGCTCAAGGTCACACAGCTGATGAGCAGCAGTCAGGGCTCCCCCTGTGTCTAGCGTTGTGCCCGCCTTGGTGCATGGGAAGGAGCTTGTGTGCAATCTGGTGGGCTCGGGTGCTGCAGGAGGAAAGTGAGGTGAGGACAGAGGAGATGAGGAAGAGTCACACACAATGATTCAGAACAGGAGTTTTCGGTGGGTGGGAAGATGAAAAGAGACACAGGTGGAAAGAGGCAAGCAGAAGTCAGACAAGCCTAGGCCTGAGTCCTCACGGGGAGCCCAGTGAGCCCGGCTCTACTTCCTCCTCCATGCAGTGAGTGTGATCTCTGCCTCCTGAGGCTCTGCTGTGGGAAAGAAAGAAAGAAATGTGAGAACAAGGCACAGCACCCTGCAAGCCCGGCCTGCTAGCACACAGTAGGTGCTCCAGTGGGGGATGTGTGAGCAGGCCCTTCCTTCTTCTGCGACTAACTAATTTGCCCTCTTGGGAGTGACTTGTGCCCTGGCTGGCTGCAGCCAGTTCACTGGGCCAAGAGGAAGTGTCCTGGGAAGGGCCAGGGACAGTGGAGGGCAAGGGCCAGGGACTAATGTTGGGGTCAAGAGAGTACCTCAGGGAGGGGCAGCATCTGCATAGAGCTCAGAGCCTGGTCCCAGCCGCTGCCTTGGCAGACAGGAGGGGGTGCAAGGCTGGAGACCCCCAGCTCAGCCCTCAGCCGTGCCGTGCCAGACGTGTCAGCCCTCACCACCCTCCAGGCCGCGCCCCTGGGGACCAGATCTCCTCTGGGCTGGGCCGGATATCAGGCTGGGCCTTCGGAAGTCCCTGGTGACTCACTGGCTCTTCCCGCACCCACAAGCCTGCCCTTGCTCCTGGCCCTGGGGGTCCCCTGAGGCCAACCTCACCAGGGTGGCTCCGGAGTGGGCAGCTGTGGAACATCGCTGGGCAGACCCTCCGCTCATCAGTCGTATGCTGCCAGCAAATTTGCCACTGGACTTGCTCCTGGAGGGTAATGAGCTGCCTCCTGTAGGCCTCTGTAAAAAGTGGGAAGTGCCCGGTGGGCCTTAGTCTCTCCTGAGGCCCAGAGTGGCGCGGATGGATCCCCCTGGACCCTCCAGAAGCAGGTGCTGGGGACAGAGGCAGCCTCCCAATGAGAGCTGGCTCACAGTGGATGACTGGACTGCAGTGTTGGTGGATCCAGATGACTCACTGCGTCCGCCTCCTTCATTTTCCATATGAAGCCAAGACAGGGCCATCATCAGGCCAGGGGCACCCAGAGAAGGGACACAGAGCCCACCCCAGCCTCCCACTCACGTTGCCGATGGGAGAGCGCAAGCAAACTGTGAAAGACTGGCTCTGGCACCCCCGTGTGGCAGCATGGAAGAAAGGCAGGGCTGGGTAGGACGCGGCTCCCTGGATGGCATGATTCCTCCCAGAGGCCCTTCCTGGGAAACAGGGCAAGGCTCTCTCCAGTTACACATTTGGTCCCTACTGGTCACTCCAATCAAAAATCTACCTTCCCCACGGGACTAGGAGCACCTCAAAGGCAAGGGGAGGTCTGATGGTCACACCACTAGGGTGTGCTGGGAGGGCATTGTAAAGGATGCAGGAAGTGGTTTGAAATGAATAGAATTCAGTATAAATAGAAGGAAACAGTGTGGAGTGTGGACAGAGATTTATACACAAGAATGTTCATTAAATCAGTGTTTGTAAAAGCAAAAATTGTGTTGGTAATTGTTGGAGCCAGTGATGGGCGCCAGGGTTCATTACAGTGTTCAATTCATTCTTGTGTGTGTTTCAAATGTTTTAAAACAAAGGAACTAATAGAAAACATAAAAGGTCCAACAATAGAAATCTAAATAAATTACGATGCAGCTGTGCAAAGGAATAATGTCTAGAGACATTAAAAATGCTGCCATGGTGTTTTTTGTTCTTAATTATAACAGCTTTATTGATATAATTTACATACCATATAATTCACCCATTAAAAGTATACAATTCAATGGGTTTTAGTGTATGCCCCATATTTTGCAACCATTACCACAATCAAGTTTATAACATTTTCATCTTCCCCCCACAAAACTCTGCACTCATTACCAGTCACTCCCCATTTATCCCCAAACTTCACCCCCAGCCCACAAACCTACTTTGTGTCTCTGTATATTTTGCCTATTTCGGATATTTCACATAAATAGAATCATACCATATATGATCTATGTCTGGCTTTTTGTGTGTATGTGTGTGTGTGGTACTAGAGATTGAACCCAGGGCATTCTACCTCTGAGCTACACCCCCAGCCCTATTTTATTCTTTATTTTGAAACAGGGTCTCACTAAGTTGAGGAGGGCCTCACTAAGTAGCTGAGGCTGGCTCTAAACCTGCGACTCTCTTGTCTCAACCTTCCAAGTTCTGGGATTATAAGTGTGCACCACCACATCTGGCTGGAATGGAGTTTCTTTAAGGGGGAAGAAAATGTTCTAAGCGTGCACCACCACGCCCAGCTGTGTGTCTAGCTTTTTTCACTTACCATAATATTTTTATACTGTGTGTGTGGTACTGGGGATTAAACCCAGGGGCATTCTACTTCTGAGCTACAATACCAGCCCTTTTTATTTTTTATTTTGAAACAGGGTCTTGCTAGGTTGCTGAGAGTCTCACTACTTGCTGAGGCTGGCCAGGAACCTGGGATCCTCCAGTCTCAGCCTCCCAGATACTGGGACTATAAACCTGCACCACCACACCCAGCTGCAAATTTTCAAAGTTCATCTGTGCCGTAGCGTGTGTCAGTACTTCTTTACTTCTTTCTTATCTGTGACTGAATCATATCCCATTTTACGTAACATTTTATGATGGACATTTAGGTTGAATAATGTTTCTATGACTGCTCATAGGATTCAAGTTTTTGGAGGTGGGTACTGGGGATTAAACCCAAAGCCTCATGCATGCTAGACAAGTGCTCTACCACTGAGCTACATCCACAGCCCTTTTTGATTCTTTTATTTTGAGACAGGGTCTTACCAAGTTGCCCAGTCTGGCCTTGAACTTGTGATCCTCCTGCCTCAGCCTCCTGAGCAGCTAGGATTATAGACCTGCACCACAGTGCCCAGCTTCATACACAAGTATATTTTTGGAACTAGGGATTAAACCCAGGAGCATTCTACCTTTGAGCTACATCCCTAGCCCTATTGTTTGTTTGTTTATTGGTACTGAGGACTGAACCCAGGGATGTTCTACCTTTGAGCTACACCCCTAGCCCCACTTTATTTTTTATTTTGAAACAGGATCTCACTAAGTGTGGAGGGCCTTGCTAAATTGCTGAGGCTGGCTGTGAACCTGCAATTCTCCTGTCTCAGCCTCCAGTACTGGGATTAGAGGTGTGCGCCACCAGGCCCAGCTATGTACAAGTTTTTATGTGGATGTTTCTTTTCATTTTTTGAACATATACCTAGTAGTAAAATTTCTGAACTTTATGCTTAACTATTTGAGGAACTGCCAGGCTACTTCAGAGGGGGCTGCACCATTCCACATCCCCACTAGCAGTGTATAAAGGTTCCACTTTGCCACATTTGTTATTATCTGTTCTTTCAAGTCTAGCCATCCTAATGAGTGTTGCCATGTAACTTTTAATGATATGGGAAAATATTCCTGGTATAATGGTGTTTACAGAAATCAGTCTCAGATATAATCTACCAGCTGGGTGCGGTGGTGCACATCTGTAATCCCAGTACTTGGGAGGCTGGGACAAGAGGATCACAGGTTCAAGGCCAGTCTTAGCAATTTAGCAAGGCCCTCTACAACTTGGTAAGACCCTGTTTCAAAGTAAAAAATAAGGCCTTGGGGTGTAGCTCGGAGGTAGAATGTGCTTGGGTTCAATCCCCAGTGCCAAAATAATAATAATATTCTACCAAAATGTTAATGTGGCTATTTGTGGCAATCTTTAGTGATTTTTATTTTTTACTAAGTTTTATTTTTTGTTGTTGTGGTGGTGGTACTAGGGATTGAACCCAGGGTTGTTCTACCTCTGAGCTACACCCCCAGCCCTATTTTATTTTTTAGTTTGAAACAAGGTCTCACTAAGTTGCTGAGGGCCTAACTTGCTGAGGTTGGCCATGAACCTGCGATCCTCCTGTCTCAGCATCCCAAGTACTGGCATTACAGGTGTGTGCCACCACACCTGGCTTATTTTTTTACTAAGTTTTTTTTTTTTTTGCAGTATTGGGGATTGAACCCAGGGGCATTCTACCTCTGAGCTACACCCTGGCCATAATTTTTTATTCTTTATTTATTTTGAAACAGGGTCTCACTAAGTTGCAAAAGACCTCACTAAGTAGCTGAAGGCTGGCCACGAACCCGGATCCTCTGGTCTCAGCCTCCCAAGTACTGGGATTACAAGCATGCACCACCACGCCCGGCTTTACTAAGTTTTTGACAATGTAAACATGCATTAATAGGAAAAAAGAACAATATTATGAGAGAAGGTAAAAGAAAAACAAAAAACATTCATAGAAAGACAGTTCAAATAAATTAATATAAAACACCAAAAATGTAATAAGTGAGGTTGATTAGTAAGAGCCAGGTGCAGAGCTGGGTGTGATGGCGCACACTTGTAATCCCAGTACTTGGGAGGCTGAGACCAGAGGATCCGGGTTCATGGCCAGCCTCAACTACTTAGTGAGGCCCTCCACAACTTAGTGAGACCCTGTTTCCAAACAAAGAATAAAAAATAGGGCTGGGGGGGGGGTGGCTCGGAGGTAGAATGCCCCTGAGTTCAATCCCCAGTACTGCAATAAATAAATAAATAAATAAATAAATAAATAAATAAAACAAAATAAAGAATATAAAATAGGGTTGGAGATGTAGCTCAGAAGTAGAATGCCCCTGGGTTCAATCCCCAGTACCACACACACACACAAAAAGAGTGCCAGTGTGTAGACCATGGTCTGGGCACTTGGAGTAGGGTGTCTAAGTGGGGTTGGAAGGGACAGAAGAGTCCAGCCACTGATTCCAGGATGTAGGGGAATCCAGAAAAGGAACAGTCACTCTCAGTGGAAGTCAAGGAAGGCTTCCTGGAGGAAGTAGCAAGAGAAGGAGTTAGACTCGGGGAGATGGGGGTGGAGGGGCATGCAGATCCCAGATGCAGGCCTGATCTATGTGTACCCAGGCCCCTGGGGGTGTGACAGGGCTCTAATTTCTCTGTAATAGGTGGGAACAGGAGTCTGAAGGACCTGGCTGTGTCCTAACTCAGGGCATGACTGCATGCAGCGCACTAGGAGGGTCCTCACCTGTGCAATGGCCCTGTAACCTCCCCTGAGAATGCAGCGGGGCTGCGGGAGATGGGGGTGTCCAGCAGGTCCCCAGCAGGTGAGTGATTTTCCCATGGACAGCTGGGAGGTAAGGCCACTATAAGGGTGGGGCCTGGGGTGGGAGGGACCCTTGGCGGGCTTCCAAAGGTGGGAAGGCTGGTACAGGAGGGGACAGACAGTCCGGGCAGAAGCAGCTGGGGTGGAGTAGGGTGGTGGAGGGAGGGGCACCCAGCCTGTTCTCAACAGAGAAGTCATCACCACAGAGATACAAATAGTCCCTGGGAGAGAGGCCAACAGCTAGATTATCTTTTTTTACAGCTAAACCCAGAGAGGACAGAGCTGCCGCAAGGTCACCTAGCCAGGTCCCAGCCTCAGCCACCTAGCAGAGAGCTCTTCTGCAGGAAGTGGCCCCTGGACTGGGAGTTACAGTGGGAATCAAGGATTTGCACCCCAAATTCCAGGGGCCTTCCAAACCCTGTGTTTCCTTCCTCCCCACCTTTCGGGCATGTTGGCTCCCTTGGGATCATGGGATAGGAACAGGGGAAGGGAATGGTTTTATTTATTTATTTATTGTGCTGGGGATTAAACCCAGGGGTATTCTACCTCCAAGCTACACCCCCAGCCCTATTTTATTTTATTTTTTAAATTTTGAAACAGGGTCTTGCTAGGTTGATGAGAGTCTCACTACTTGCTGAGGCTGTCCTCAAATCTGCGATCCTCCTGTCTCAGTCTCCCAAGTACTGGGATTACAGGTGTGTGCCACCATGCCTGGCTATTTATTTGTTTTTTGGGGCATTGTACTGGGGATTGAACCTAGGGGCATTCTACCCCCAAGCTACACCCCTAGCCTTTTTTATTTTTTATTTTGAAACAGGGCCTCATTAAATTGCTAAAGCTGGCTGCGAACCTGCGAATCCTCTCTCAGCCTCCCAAGTACTGAGATTATAGGCATGCACCCCCACTCCCAGCACCACTGAGCTCTTTTTATACCCCCAGTTCTTTTTATTTTTATTGTGAGACAGGGTCTCACTAAGTTGCCCAGGCTGACCTTGAATTTGTGATCCTCCTACCTCAGCCTCCCCAGTACCTGGGATTTCAGGCCTGGGACACTAAGTCTAATTTATTTCCTTCTTTACTTCTGTTTTTCCCAAGCCCTCCACCCTGGGCAAGTACTGCCTTTGTTACCCGGTGAATGGCGCACCCTACCATGGCTACTTCTTTCTTTTAGAGACAAAGTCTGACTGTGTTGCCCAAGCTGACCTCAAACTCCTGGGCTCAATTGATCCTTCTGCCTCAGCTGGGACTTTCTGAAGAACATTTCCAGGTCAGCTTGTTTAGACCTTGCAAAAAGTCAGTGTTACAAAATCCTACAACTGACTGTCAAATGTTTCTGAGATCATGTGGGTGTTCACGGTAGTACTCTAAACTTTTCCATAGATTTGAATTTTTATTTATTTATTTATTTGTTTGTTTAGTGTGTGTGTGTGTGTGTGTGTGTGTGTGTGTGTGTGTTACGGGGATTGAACCCAGGGGCATTCTACTTCTGAGCTACACCCCCAGGCCTATTTTATTTTAATTAATTAATTAATTTTTTTGTGGTACTTGGAATTGAACCCAGGGGCATTCTACCTCTGAGCTACACCCCCAGCCCTATTTTATTTTTCAGAGAGCCTCACTAAGTTGCTGAATCTGACTGCAAACCTGCGATACTCCTATTGTAGCCTCCCAAATACAAGCATGTGTCACCATGCCCGGCTCTATTTTATTTTGAAACAAGGTCTCACTAGGTTGATGAGAGTCTCACTACTTACTGAGGCTGTCCTCAAACCTGCAATCTTCCTGTCTCAGCCTCCCAAATACTGGGATTACAGGACTGCAGCCTGACTGGGATTACACCACACCTGGCTTTAGATTTCAAAAATTTAGCCGGGCGTGGTGGCGCACGCTTGTAATCCCAGTACTTTGGGAGGCGGAGATCGGAGGATCCGGGTTCGCGGCCAGCCTCAGCTCTCTCTCTCTCTCTCTCTGTCTCTCTCTGTCTCTCTCTCTCTCTCTCTCTCTCTCTCTCTCCTTAGTGAGGCCCTCCGCAACTTCGTGAGACCCGGTTTCAAAATAAAGTATAAAAAATAGGGCCGGGGGTGTAGCGCGGAGGTAGAA
>PVJS01039487.1:0-18876 GCA_004027185.1 Glis glis
CCAGTACTTTGGGAGGCGGAGACCGGAGGATCCGGGTTCGCGGCCAGCCTCAGCTCTCGCTCTCTCTCACCCTGTCTCTCTCTCCCTCTCTACTTAGTGAGGCCCTCCGCAACTTCGTGAGACCCGGTTTCAAACTAAAGTATAAAAAATAGGGCCGGGGGCGTAGCGCGGAGGTAGAACGCCCCTGCGTTCAATCCCCGGTACCGCAAAAAAAAAAAAAAATTGAGTGTAAATGTTTTATCTTTAAAAAGATATTAAAATAATAATTATTTATAAAAAGATTTCCATCTTTACATTTCTAATCTTGAAATTTGGTCCTCTTGCTTCTGGTCTAACCTCCTGCAGTCTATCTCTCCACCTCACTGCTGTCATTGTGATAGTTTTTTAAAATATACTTCTATTGGTGCGTTATAATCACACATAATGAAACTCAGAGTGATAGGGACATACATGCACACAGCACTTGGTGAGCTTCCCCCTTCTCTGTACATTCTATGAGATCAGCATTAATAATTTTGTACACGTACATCCATTCTTCCGGGATCCACATTGCCTTAGCATGGTGTAGGGACCATAATGCTGTGGTCCTTATCCTCTATAATTTCCCACTACCTCTACCCTGCACTTTATTCCTCAGAGATAACTACTTGCAGTTCCTCAAACACACACATCTCATTGCACTTGCAATTCCAGCTAATATTAATGGGGAATTAATGACTTCTCCATTTATTTCATTTAGCCACACTGCAGCTCTCCTTCAACAATATCTTCTAGCATTCTCTCCTTGTTGAGGCCTTTTCTGACTCCCCACTTTCCCAGAATTAAATGCTTCTTTCTCCATGTTCCTGTCTTCTCCTTGTTCACACTTCAACGATAATGCTTATCACTTTATAATTGTTTAACCCTTGGTTTTCTCAAATATTTGTGAGCAGCCTCCAAGTTTACAACTCTATTCCCAGACCTTTAATAAATGTAAACACACAAATAAAACATATTGAAGATGGCGTTTGAAGACTAAAATTGATACAAAATGTAAACATCTGCTTCCTAACAAAACAAATGTAAGTATTTTACCAGATTTGACTTTGTAGTACAATTTCAATATATTAAGTTAGGAAATATCATAGGTTGAAGTTGGTAAAAACTACAGAGAAATATTTATCAAAGATCATGTTAACAAGAGAGAGGCCATTGCCCTGTATATGATCCCTCATAAAATTCCTGATTCTTTTATTCTTAGTGCCATGAGAGCTTAAGAGGGCAGGATTTTTTTAATTAGAGGCCATTACTCTGTGGCCCATCTGCCATTATCATCATCATCATCATCATCATCATCATTGCTATTTTCAGATTGAGCCCAGGGCATCGCCCATGCTCAGCAAGCCATGTCCCCTGCCCCTCATGAAATTTTATTTTGAGACAAGATCTCTGTAAATTGCCCAGACTGGCCTCAATCTTGCAATCCTCCTGCATCAGCTTCCCAAGTAGCTGGGATTACAGGCATGTGCCACCATGCCTGGCTCACCAGTAGTATTTTTTTTAAATCAATTTATTCCTTTCTTTTCTCATGTGGTCTGATGTCCACATCCATAGCTGATCAAAATGCTGAAGTAAACTTTGTGGTACTGAGGATTGAACTCAGTGACATTCTACCTCCGAGCTACACCCCCAGCCCTATTTTATTTTTATTTTGAAACAGAGTCTCTTTAGGTTGATGAGATCTCACTACTTGCTGAGGCTGTCCTCGAACCTGCAATCCTCCTGTATCAACCTCCCAAGTACCAGGATTATAAGTGTGTGCCACCACACCTGGCTTAGGTTTTCATTATTTAATGAGTGGCAATCATATTGTCATACTACCTTCTGAAAACAAGACTCCACAGAGAAGTGCTCTCAAATTACTTAAAGTTAACAACATGAAGGCATGCTATGATATGAATCACACTAATTAATGGACCACATATGTACAGGACTCAGGCACCTCACATTTGGAGGATAGCCCTGACCACAGTCTTTCAAATTTACCCCATAAGTCTATAACCATATCTTAGATTCTATGTTTCTTATTTTTAAAAATATATAGTCATCCATTATCCACCTGTTATTTTACCTTCCTTCACTAAAAGAGGCTAAGATGGAATGGAAATAGATATAAAGCCATTTCAACAAAAAGTGCTGGCACAACTGTACAGCCACATGCAAAAATAAATCTATACATAGATCTTACACCCTTCATAAAAATTAACTCAAAGTGGATTCCAGGCCTAAATGTAAAGCACAAAACTATACAACCCCTAGAAGATAATATAGAAAACCTAGATGACTTGGACATGACAGTGACTTTTTACACAATATCAAATTCATGATCTATGAAAGAAAGAATTGAAAAATTGGGCTTCCTTAAAATAAAAAAAAAATCTGCCCTGCAAAAGACATCATCCAGAGTATGAAAAAAGAAACAACAGATTGGGATTTGTAAAAGGCATATCCAATAAATCTCCAAAATATATAATTAATTATTAAAACACAACTATAAGAAATCAACCCAATTAAAAAATGGGCCAAGCACCTTAACAGACACCTCACCCAATAAGAGATGCAGATGGCATATAAGCATATGAGCAGATGCTCCACATCATATGTCACTGGGGAAATGCAAATGAAAACAACAATGAGAAACCACTACACACCTACTAGAGTGGCCAAAATCTGGAACGCTGACAACATCAAGTGCTGGCAAGGATGTTTAGTAATTACAAGGATCAAAACACCAATATCTCTCTTTCTTTTGTGTTGATGGAGCTGATGCCTTTGTTTTTTTGTGTGTGTTGCTGCTACCATGTTCAGTTCCATGTAAATTCAGTCTCATCTCAGGTAGAAAATATCCCCTAACTATATCTTTCTACTTTCTTCCTCAGGGCCCTCTACAAAGCTATGGGAACCTGCTATGTGCTTCTTGGAAGTGTGGGGTTGAACACTTCCCGGGTGACCCTCAATTAGCAGATCCCACAGATGAGTTAGTTCTCCAGCCTCCTGTTATTCAGGATGTGGCGATGTGCTCTGTACACTGCCAAGAAGTTCTGGGGAGGTCGAGCTCCTACCATCTGCAATAGCATCCTCAATTAGGAAAGCTCCTATTGGCCTTTTCTCCTCCCTATACTCATATTCCTGCTTCCAGAAATCATCTTCAATATAAAGGACCTCAATTTAAGTCTTATTTCGGGCTCTGCTTTTGGGTAACTCAAATCAAAATAGGTCGGTACCTGCTTAAGATGGATTACAACTAAATTCATGTAATTAAATATTTACTAAGCCTACGATATCGACAGCCCTATATTTGAGGCTCTGCTGGACATGTAGGAATGGAGAAAACAAGCAAAGAATCTCCCCTTGTCAAGCTTACATTGTATGTAAGGTAGAATCAAGTTCTCATTTTCCGGAGTGAGGAAAACTCACTATAAATTGGCTTGTAAAGCGGCACAGTAGATATAGATAGGATTGGAGAGAAGACTGGAGAGACAGATCTAGAGCATAGGCCACCTTTCTGAGTTAGAAAGGCCTGAGTTGGCTTCTCACATAGAGAGCAGTGGGAAGCCAGGAAGGAAGACAGACACAGTTATAGTTTGTTAAAAATTCAAGATGACACTGCATAAACAAGTAATTATTACATGTTAATAAAAAATTTAAAGATATGTTTAAGGAGAGGAAAGTATTGACTATCCTGATTTCATTAATACACCCTCTATACATGTATTGAATCATGATACTCTATCTCATAAGTGTGTACAGTTAAAATAAAAAATAAACATTTTAAAAAAGAGCTGGAGATGAGAGGAGGCCAAACTCAAACTTTACTTTGGTCATTATTTTTCATAAAGATCCAGTCTAGTTAATTAGCAGGTACTTAGAAAATAATTGCCAATTTATGTATAGGTTGGAGTTTAAGTGCTGGTTCTACTGCTTCTTTTCAGCATGTAATTTAGCATCTTTGTACTCATTTCTAAGTCTCTAAATAAGGAGAATAACAAGATTGGCCTCATAGGATTGCTATGCAGTATAAATAGGGATAATAATTGAAATGCACATTTTGGGGGTCTATCATTTGGCAGGGTCCAAGGTGCAGAAGAGTGTATCTATTAAAGTCCTGGTTCACTAATGTCCCTGACCTCAGGTGCACAAGGGTCATATGGAAAGCTTATGATGGTATTTAATCAAGAATTGTGTCTTGGTTCCTCCCCCCCAGCTATCATACAATTAAGGTCTAAGAACCTAAATGGTAAAGTGATCTGTCAATTTTAACATATGATATGGGTCTTATCCATTTTCTGTAGTTTACGGTCTATGTCTAATCATAAATGGTGCTGATTTTATTTTTGCTAGTGAGATTATAAATGTAAACACAAGTCAAACAAGAAAATGGGCCTTTCAAGAACAACCATATAACTGTATTCTTTCCATTTGCAGACTGTGATGGGAAAGCCCATGCCTCACCGATGTCAGACAGCGTGGCTATATCACTATGCATATTTTCCTTCCTTTCCCCACCCCACCCCCGTGCTCGAGAATATCAAATTAAAAAAGAAAACAGCATCCATGTGAGCCAGTGTCCTCAGAACTATTAAGCGAACAAATGAGTCTTTCATAGACTTAACATGACAATGAATTACACGTCCAAAACAGGTTGTGTGTGTGGTTTAGCAAAACAAAATTAAGAGTCATTCTAGGGAAGGACATTGCCACAGCTTTGGCATAATTAGGAATCATCATAATCAAATACAGGAAATTGGCACATCTGCTTTTCAGGCTGTTGATCCAACTGCGAGGCTGCCTGCGCTCACTGGCACGAGCAGTTCTGATGCGGCTCGATGTGTTCTGCAAAGCTGTCTTTGCATAAATATTTACATAATTTTCTCCAAACACCACTCTAAGCAGTTGTTTTTTATCACTTTTCCTCCCTTGGGTTATTATTTCTTCCCATCCTTACTCCTGATGAAGGAGTGATCACTTGTTATTCTAAGGATTTCTCTGTCTTCTAGAGGAGCGTAGAGGAAAATCTGGAAACTTGAGAGTTTTATAAGATGGCAGTGAGATGGAAGCAGTACTTTTCCATTATATCATTTGGTATATTTTTCTAGAAATAATTTTTTAAAAAATCCAACCCAGCTGTGGGCAAAGCAGAGAGACAGAGAGAAGTTGAAGAGAGTATCCACTCAGGGTTTATGATTGATAAAGAACACAATTGTGGAACCAGTCTAGGTGTCCATCAATAGATGAATGGATTGTGAAATTGTGGATATATACACTATGGAATTTTGCTCAGTCATAAAGAAGAACATAAGTATGTCATTTTCAGGAAATTGGCTAGAACTGGAGAATATTATGCTAAGTGACATTAGCCAGTCACAGAAAATGAAGGGTCATATTTTTTCTCTCATATTTAGAAGTTAGGGAGGACTTGGGATACAAGAGGGACTCCACATAAAGGAGGAGAAAACCCAGTGGAGTGATGGAGGGGGTGTAGGGAAGAAAGGAGGGGGTGAGGGAGACTTGATAGAAAACACTTTAAATGACTTAGGAACATATGTGAAATTATCGATGCCAATCTCAATATCATGTAGAGGGAAGAGGAGGGAGTGGGATGGGATCGGGGGAAGCTCACTAAGTGTTGTGAACATGTATTTCCCTCACTCTGAACATCAGTATGATGTATGATTACAATGCACCAATAAAAATATATTAAAAAACAAATATAAAAAAGCAAAAAAGAACAGGAAATCAAAGTGGGCAAAGTGGAGTAGCATGGACTCAAAGAAGTGGTTACGTGCCCCCATCACCTCCTTTACTTATTAAAGTTTTAACAGTATTCTACGAAAGCAGTGGCTCAGGTGTTGTTGCACTTTTAGTCACTTAATAATTCTGCTAGCTTCCTTTTTATTAAAGCCATTTAAAAGATCTCCCCAGTCTTGATGTTCTATTCTACATTGTTGAAACTACAATGTATTTTAAAATAAATAGTTTACACTTTTAAAAAATCCAGTCTATTAATATCTTGCATCTTTTCTATTTTCTAAGCATTGTTTTGCTAACGAATGTGCCCAGGTATCTTATTTTTAGTATTGTAAGTTTGATTAATACCTAAATTGTAATGGATACAGTATTGATATATATATTGTATAAGCCAGAATATAAGAGAAATAGCTCATGTGGCAGGTGTATTTTTATATTTTAATATTAACTTTTTGCTTTTGATGTTGACTTTTGGTGATATACCCTTTGGATAATATTGTTGTAGTCAAATAATTGAATGGTTAACATGGGGAAAGATATATTCATTTTCCTTTCAAAAGCATTAGAAAGAGGCAACTTTTCTAGCTGGGTATGATGCCACATGCCTGTAATCCTAGTACTTGGGATGCTGAGATAGGAGGAACACAGGTTTGAGGTTAACCTTGGCAACTTAGCACGGCCCGCAGCAACTTAGTGAGACCCTGTTTCAAAATAAAAAATAAAATATGGCTTGGGGTGTAGTTCAGAGGTAGAATACCCTGGGTTCAATCTCCAGTATCAGATTAAAAAGAGAGAGAGAGAGAGAGAGATAGAAAAGAAAGAAGCAACTTCTCCATGATTTGCACATAAGACAAGATAACAGAGTCTAAAAAGAGGGACAGGTGAGAAATCTCCCTTGATCATACCCGGCCACCCAACTTTCATTATTATACAAATGACAGAGTATTGGTAGTTATCAGTCGTATGTTATTAGTTATATGTATATATGAATGCTAGGTTGTAAGTGGGCTGGCCGTCTGTGTAAGGTGATGTAAAAACCTTTACATAAGAGAGCTTTACATAGTGTGACTTGACAGTATACATCACTTCTTTTCAATGAATCCTTCTGTACTTTAAACCAAAATGAATCATCAGAACCTCTTCAAATACTATTTAAAGGCCCTGTTTCATTCTGCCATGCTTAGAGCATTGACTCTTGCTCTCATGTCATTTCTGTATAGACCCAGGTGGCTGCCGTGGTTCCAAAAATTAGAGCATCCAAGGTAAAGGTGAGGACCCGGCTGTTCTGTGGCCCCTCTGTTGAAGACCATTTCTGCTTTCTTGAACTCTCCTTTCCCATGCTATCTCTTACCTTCCTCACTCTTCACTCCAGGTTTCTACTCCCTTCAGTTTTCAAGGTGAGTTGATGTGGCTCCTCCTTAATAAGTGGGATCACCGGATTCTTTTGTTTGACAATGAGTCATTGTCATTCGGGAATAAAATCATGCATACCGTGTTTGACTCACAGTCATTCTGTCCTGAAGACTCATTCTTTTACAACTTTAGACTTTATCTAGACAGAATATTTTTGTATGAAGCGCATGTATACCTGTGAATATTTTAAAAATCCTTTCATAGATGTGGTATAGTGTGTGTGTTTACAAATCATCCCTTTCTGTCTATTAATCGGATGTTAAAAAAGTTTTTTGTTGTTTTGTTTCTGTGGCACTGGGGATTGAACCCAGGGACATTCTACCTCTGAGCTACACCCTCAGACCTTTTTATTTATTTTTTTGAAATAGGGTCTTTCTAAGTTGCCGAGAGTCTCCCTAAATTGCTGAGGCTGGCCTAGAAACTTCAATCCTGCTGGATGTGGTGGTGTATGCTTGCTTGTAATCCTGGTACTTGGGAAACTGACACAGGAGACTTGCAGGTTCAAAGCCAGCCTCAGCAACTTAGTGAGGCTTTCAGCAACTTAGTGAGACTCTGCTTCAAAAGAAAATATAAAATAGGGCTATGGATACAGCTCAGAGGTAGACTGTCCCTGAGTACCACAAAAAGGGGGTTTTCGTTTAGTTTTAAAAAGAAAAATTTCTTTCCACAGGATTGCACAAATCAATTTCTTGTAGAATAAAAAAAATCTTTCAACAACAACAACAAAAAAATAGGGCTATGGATATAGCTCAGAGGTAGACTGTCCCTGAGTTCAATCCCCAGTACCACCAAAAAAAAAAAAAAAAGACTTCAATCCTCTTGTCTCAGCCTCCCAAGTACTAGGATTATAAGCATGTGCTACCATCCCAGCTCAGAGGTTAAAAGTTTTAAACTTTCTCTTTCCTTCTAGGTCTGAGAACTCTGAGATTTTCCTCAGATTTTTTGCCATATCTTGGGAGTAGACACCTATGTTATGTCTTTACCTGGTCATAGTTGTGATCTGATTTGAAAACTAAGCAACTGTCAGAAATTTCTGTGATCATATCTGTGTCTCACAATCAGCCAGCAATTAACATTTTTTCTTACATTTAGCTAGGTAATGACTCTTTAAAACTTTACATCCATTTTCATATTTGGGTCTTATAATTATAATCAACCTTAACTCAACTTAAAAGTTACTCTGAAAATATACAACACATACTTTGGTGTTTGAGAGGTAGTAGTATTGTATGCTGGAAAAAACTCTTTAGAGGGAGTTTAGCCCTGTGTGTCCAGGGGTTCAGATTCTCATCTGTAAAGTGAGGAAATTGGACCAGAGAAAGTTTTATTCAACATTTACTGAATAATTAACATGTGCCAGAAACTGTTGAAGGGGCTGGTAAGAAAAAGAAACAGATTATTGGTTCATACTTATGGTATTATTGGAAGAAGAGTCAATTCATAAATAATTAGAATAAAAGATAAAAGTTTATCAGGAAATTCATAGAGCACTATAAGACAGTGTATACCAGGTGCTTTTATCTTCCTCTTAAGGAAGTCAGGGAAAACTTTTGGGGGTAAATTATATTTAAGATGAGAACAGAGAATAATAAATAGAAATAAAGAAGGGTAGAGAAGTATTTAAGATAAAAAGTCCCTTTATGGTATAAAAATTCTATTATTAAGTCGTTTCACCTGCATTTATATGATATAAACTGTTGAGAGAATAGAATTACTTACCTTTCAGAAATGTGGAACTTTGGGCTTGACCTGCAATGGTAGATCCTTAATTATTTTAATTTCCTGGTATGTTTTCTTTCTTTTTCTAGAGCTCCTTCTGAGCCTGTTAGTTCAGAAAAGGAATATTGATAATTTGAGCTACATAATTGAAGTAATAGACTTTTCAGGCTGGAAAGAACCTGCAAATTTGTTCAGTCCAGCACTCTTATTTTGCAGTATTTTTTTGCTTTTTTAAATTATGCGTGATTAAGCAATTCATATACTAAATTCTCATAGCTGGGTAGTGGTTGAGTTTGCGATAAAAGTAATTTCTGATTCCTGGGTTAGTGGTAGTTTAGTTATCTTTTCATAACATGAGACTAAATACATGTATATTTCCATAGTATTTTATATCTGAGAGCCAAGAGAAGAAAATTATAAAATGGAGTAGAGGTGGAAATTAAATTGTGTTGGTTTTATGTTTATTTTGCTTTGGGTTTTCTGGTTAGTGATTTCACTGTTTTGATAGTTGTGAATGTCCTTCTTTTCTTTGTGGTATTGAGGATGAACTCAGGTCATTTTACCTTTGAGCTACACCCCAAGCCCTATTTTATATTTTCTTTTGAAACTGGGTGTCGCTAAGTCGCAGTGTGCTGTAACCTGTTTTGCCCTCCCAAGTACTGGGTTTATAGGCATGCACCACCACTCATGAATGTGCTTTTAACAGTAAAAAAGGATATATTCATTTTTGATGAAGATTTGAATCCAAGATTAAATTTCATGTTAATTATATACCTGAGCTAGTATTTTAATTGAAAAATAAATATTATTTTAGCTCAGAACAATTCATATGAATCTAAATTTCCCTTTTTCTAGTAACATC
Source organism: Glis glis (assembly GCA_004027185.1). Taxonomy (NCBI): domain Eukaryota; kingdom Metazoa; phylum Chordata; class Mammalia; order Rodentia; family Gliridae; genus Glis; species Glis glis. The sequence goes on from PVJS01039487.1 coordinate 9,782, forward strand.
CTTTCTCTAGTACTATCTTTTTTTTTTTTTTTTGGTGGTACTGGGGATTGAACCCAGGGGCATTTTTCATCCAAGCTATGTCTCTAGTTTAAAATGGGGTGGGATTAAGGATTACAGACATGTGCTACCATGCCCAGCTTCTGGTACTATCTTTTTAATTTACAGATTACAAATTCTATCAGTTTAGTGGGCTAAATATGATAGTGGCTAAGAGTTCAGGCTCTAGCATAATTCTTGGTTATATTCTGGATCAGTATTTGTAAGTTATGTGACCTGAGGCAAGTAATATATCTACTCTATAGTCCTATTTCTTTATTTGTAAAATGGAGATGAGTTTGCAATGAGGATTTAGGGAGACAGGGCATGTGGAACATTTAGCCTGAGCCTAGAAGTGTTCACTGCATGTCAGTTGCGATCATTGTTATGATTCATAAAAAGTTAAATTCTCAGTAAAAATAATGGTTGGAGTGGTCTCCAGAAATACTGCTAGCAGGAGTCCTTGTCAAAGCAAATAAAAACACAATTTTTGCATTTGTCGAATGGAACAAAACAGTTTTGATATTGATGTTACCACTGCTGTTGCTGGAAACCAGGTTTAGTTTTACAGGTCTTGGCTGCCAGATGAATGAAGCTCAGAGCCAATTTCGTGTAAGTAGGCCCCACACGAAAGCTGGGAGTGTCCGGGATGCGAGGAAAGCGCAATAGTGTGTTACTGCTGCAGATCTCTCTTCCTGCCAGGAATGACATTGTCTGGAGAGCTTGGCTCAGCCTGGTCATCCCACCCTATTGGCAGCAGGACAACTGTGAGACACAAACAAACAGCTTGGGCCAGGCAAAATAAGCCCCTGGAGGATCTGCAAAGGGAGGGGAAGCTGCTGGGAGCTTGTGGAAAGACAGAGAAGAAAAAAGAAGTGTGGATAAGGATGTGATAAAATGAAACCTAAAATATGAGATTCCAGTTGGGAAACACAGGCTAATTGTTCTGAGATACTAATCAAGTTTTTCTTTATTTTCTGTTCTCACTGTCCTTCCTCCTAAATTCACCCCCACCCCTGCCCCCTTGCAGACTAGAGCTGGTTGGCACATGCCATGGGGACAGATGACAATGAAGACCAGATTCTTCCTGTCTTTCCTCTGCTTCTTCTCCAGATACACGTGCCTCGTCACCGAGGAATCCCTCCAATCACAGAGGCAAGCTGGAACTGGGATGGAGAGTCTCAGGATTCACTGAAACTGTCTTAAGACCCCAAGGACTTCCTACTCCAGTGGAAGTTTTGCAGAGTTAAAGGAAAATGCATAATATTAAATTCTTGAACAACACACACACACACACACACACACACACACACACACATTTCTTCTTATCTTGAATTTTTCAGATTCTATCTGCAAGAGTGAATGTTTGTATTTCCCTAAAATTCACATATTGAAACCCCAAGCCCCAATGTGATGATATTAGGAGGTGGAACCTTTGGGGGTGATTAGGTCATGAGTCAGAGCCATCCCAAGTGGGATTAGTTCCCTTGTACAAGAGACCTCACAGTTCTCTCACCTCTTCTGCCACGTGTAAAGGCAGAACCAGAAAGACATCAAATCTGCTAATGTCTTAATTTTGGACTTTTCAGCCTCCAGAATGGTAAGAAATATATTCTGGATGTTTATAAGCTACTCAGTCTATGATATTTTGTTACAGCAGCCCAAATGGAGTTAAGACCATATTTTTCTATCAAGAATAAAAATAGGTAGAATATGGTCTGGGAGTATAGATCAGTGGTAGAGCACTTGCCTAGCATGTGTGAGGCCCTGGCTTTGATCCCCAGGACTGAAGAAAGAAAAAAAAAGAGGTGGAATATCTTAAGAAAGGGTCATACTTTGTGGTATTTGTGAACAAGGAAGTACAAGAAAATTTCCTAAGAGTATTTTACTGGTGTCCATAATCATTCTGCCAATATTGATGACACATAGCTGCATTTAAAAACAATGACAACAAATCCTCATTTTTCTTGCTGAACTAAATTAAACCTCTCACGGAGGGATAGATCTTTGTGATAATTCATTCAAAAAACACTTTTAAAGCATGAGTTATGAACCTGAAACTGGTGTATACTGAAACATATATGGTGTGGCAAGAGGGACTGTTTGTCAGAGACAAGCTAAAATCCTATGTGAAACAGTGGTGATGGGAGCCTGGTGATTTTTTGCTTGAGGTTATTTAATTTAGATTCAAGTGGGAATTGGATAATCTGTAATTTCTTCTCTCAACCAACAGTCTCATTCCCTAAATAGCTTTGGAGAGGGCCAGCATATTGAGAATACTGTGGGCAAGTGTGTTCTTCTCAGTTGATCTGGCTTGCTAATTCAAAGTATAAGACCTCACCTCACAATTACTCACTTAACATTCCAGTACATTTTGGGAACAACTGATAATTTTGAAAGCTGCCAAGCAGATGGATAAATGCTAACTGACTTAGCAGATCTAAGAAAGCTGAGCTACCAATAAGCTAATTAAAACTGCTGAGCTTTGGAAATGCACAGGAATTGAATGAACCAGGTGCTTCCAAAGACAGGAGGATAGGTTGACAGTGTTATGGGGAAGAGTTCCAACTCCTTCTTATCCCCTCCTCCACAGGCAGAAGGCTGGAGGTTAGCTGCTTGAACCAAAGAGGTCCTGCTCATGGAGACACCAGGCATCTACATCCTCGCATCCATCTCACAATGCAAAATGCATTCATTTAATCAGCAAGAATCCCCAAGTCTTAGAGCTAAGGTCTGTTTTGATTATTAAGTGAGATGATGTCACTGAACATGGTGGCACACACCTGTAACCCTAGTACTTGGGAGGCTGAGACAGGAGGATTGCAGGTTCAAGGCCAGCCTCAGCAATTTAGTGAGACCTGCAGCAACTTAGTGAGACCCTATTTCAAAGTAAAAAAAATAAAATAGGGCTGGAGGTATAGCTAAGAGGTAGAATCCCCGTGTATTCAATCCCCAGAACCACATGTACACACACACACACACACACACACACACACACACACACACACACAATGAGATAATGTATTTAAGTACTTAGTATATGCTATAGTTTGGATCTTAAGTGCCCCCATAGGCCCATGTAGTGAGGCTTGGGCCCCAGTGTGGTGCTATTGCAAGGTAGTAAAACCCAGTGGGAGGTCTTCAGGTCATCAGGAGCATGCCCTTGAAGGGGAGAGTGGACCCTGGCCTCTTTCTTTTCCTCTCTTTTGATTCCTGCCATGAAGTGAGCCATTTTGCTCCATCCAATGCTCCTGCCATGATGTGCTGCCCCCCAACAAGCAGTCCAACATCAAAAGACCCGCCTGTTTATGGACTGGAACCTCCAAAACTGTGAGCCAAAAATAATCTTTTTCCTTTCATAAGTTTACTATCTCAGATATTTGCTATAATAACAGAAAGCCGACTAACATGATATAGTACTCAATAAACTTAACTGATACTATTATGACAATATTTTTCTTTCTTTTCAGTGCTGAGAATTAAACCTATGCCTCCAGCATGCCAGTAAGGGCTCAACTACTGAGCTACACCCAGCCCTTAATATGGCCCATGCTTATCATCCCAGTACTTGGGAGGCAGAAACAGGAGGATCACAGGTTCAAAGCCAGCCTCAGCAAGTTAGTGAGGTCCTCAGCACCTTAGTGAGACCCTGTTTCAAAATAAAAAGTAAAATAAGGCTGGGATTGTAGCTCAGCTCAGAAGTAGAATGCCCCTGGGTTCAATCTCCAGTATCAAAAATAAATAAATTAATTAATTAAAATTATAAATTAAAAGAAATAATATTAATTCTAGAGAGAAAGAAGAGATAAATTTATTAAATAATCTTTCATTGACTCGCCTTAACTCCTCTGTGGAACAAGGTGTCATATAAATAAATCCAAAGCATTCACTGAGTTCCTATAATGTGTAAAGCCTAGGCTAGATACTAGCTTCATTTATACAACTGCATGATTGTTGTATTTAACAAAAGCACTTGCACATGCATTCTTTTCATATGCTTTTCATAATTGTCCTGAAAAATACACAGGAGATCATTTGGCAGTTGGTTCTGTTAGGGGGTAACAAATGAGGAAGAGTAGCACAAAGAAAAAACTATGGAAGTTGCGTTAGCATAGCTGTGGGAGCAAGACACAGATGACCGTTTGGTTACAAGTAACTGTCTTCACAACTCAGTGTGAGAATATCTTATTAATTTTCAGTGAGACATATAAGTGCCAAAGAAACAGAAATACCGATGTCACCTGGTTTGCACATTTTCTCCCCTGTAAATAATTTAAAAGTTTCCAGGGAAATTAAAATTGGTTAGTAGAAATGCAATCAGCACACAGTTGTGGGATGATTTAAATGGCCAATATCATCAAATTATAAAGTCCCTGAACACACTCTACAGCTGTACTTGCCAACCAGCCGGAATGCCTGTGTCGGCGGACGAGCCACCTTTATCCCTCGATGGTGCCAAAGCTACACTCGCAGACCTGAGTTCTTTGACTTCCTGCAGACCATCTGCTCACACTTACTCCTCAGCTGTATTTTCATACAACTGGATAGGCTAAAGCCTACTCTTATATCACATTCCAAGCATGCCTTCTTGATGAGTATTACGTATTTTAAATGAAAATCTGAAAACGCAATTTCTGAGTAATGTATCCATATGGTTTTCTAATGTTCTTATAAGTGCATTAAAATAACTGACTAAAATGAACTTGGCTCCATTTTGATAAGAACGATTAATCTATCGGATTAAACAAATATGGCAGTAGAAGCATAGGTGCTAGTGTCAGAATGTAGAATGCACAGTCTGTGATATTCTTTATGATGTTGTGTGTACATTTAAGATGCTATCTCTTTTAATCACCACCCTTATGTTAGGAGCTTTGTTTGTCTTAGCTAGTGAAATGTCACTTCAACAAAACCAAAAGAATTAAAAAAAATCCACATGCTTAGAAAGCAGAAAATAGCAAAATGTGGGAAAAAAGTCATCTTTGCAAGGAAAGGTCAGCAGAAACATATGGATCCCAAGTGAAATTAAAATAAGGTTTCTGTACAGACTAGATACTGTGGCAGATAACGATGCCACAGGCCAGACAGAAGGCTCCCAGGGCCCCAGGCTGCTTTCTTACTTCTGCTCGGCTGAAGACTTTATCCAACATTATTTTGGTGATAACACTTGTTGTACGTCCTCTGGCTCCTCAGATGCTAAATTATTCTGCAATAGACTTCATCCAGGAAACCTAAAGGCCAGCCATATTTCATCATTTCTTAAGTTTCAGTGATTATAAAACAGCCATCTGTACATGTCTGGAAGCATATTTTTATTTGGGTTATTATTTGATAATGTACAGACAATCCAGTCTTCAATCCTCTGCTGTGTCTATTTAAGAAAAAAGTCCATAGGAAATTTTTATATTGCTGTATTTTTAAAATTCCTATTTTATTTAGTTGAAATAAGATCTCATCCATATTAAACAGGAAGAAGATGTATCCTTAGAATAAAAGAGAACATGTTTATTGAAAAACATGACCATACTATCTTACTGGATTTTTTTTTTTTATTAAGGAAACTTGTCATGAGCTTAGAGTTGGAGACCATATGTAAGCATTCTATATAGAAAGTAGTTCTTCCCTTCTGGAACATCCTCTCTAAAGCCCATTCCTCTAGTATGACACATTACCTATCATTTTGCATGTGTTAGATGCTTTTATCACCAACCAGATTCAAAGTAGGGATGGTGAGTTAAGTGCTATAAAAATAGCTTGGAAATTCAGCTATAAGCCAACAATTCCTCCCATTAACTACAAACCTTTGAGCCGCCATGGTCAAAAATATCTGACCCTAAGCCACCTGCAACAGATGGCTGGTACTCTGCCATTATATATTTATTGTTGGGGATTAAGGCAAATATGCAAATACTGTTGGTCAGTTTAGGGATGGGGTCTAAAGAAAGGTATTAACTAATTAAATACTTATAGCATGCTTACATTAGTGTGAATGCATTTTTAAAATTAGATGGTGTTCTTCATGGAGAGCTTGTTTGTCTAGAGTAATGCAGGAAGGAGTCTTTAATAGAAGCAAGGGAAGGCAGTTGAGAAGGAGCAGGGTAGAAATAGGAAGTAGGATTGTTAGTAGAGTGTTTGATGTTGTTGCTCAGGGGTGGACTATTCCATTCAGGTTCCCAGTAGGAAACAGTTGGAAAATGTTCAGCTCAGATAATTTAATGGAGAGGTGATTTATAAAGGATGGGACAGGAATCCTTTAATAGTGCAGACTAAGAATGATTCCAGATGCAGAGAGCTGTGTAGAGAGTGCTGTTCAATAGGAGCTGTGCCTGTGATGGAGGGATGTGACAGCTAGCCTGGGAAGCCCCTGAAGATCAAGGGCCAAGGAAGACACAGTGGGAGGGAAACTGTGCATGTCACCCATCAAAGGACCTGTGCTAAACCTCTGCCCTGCAATGTATGAGCTAAGTCTTGTGCAAGTCATCTGATTCTCTGCAGCCAGAAGAGATGATACTTTATTCTTTTTAAGTTATCAGATATACTTTGGGGTTTTCATTAAAAAAACACATATTAGCCAGGTGTGGTGGCGCACACTTGTAATCCCAGTATGTGGAAGGCTGAGACAGGAGGATCACAGGTTCGAGGATAGCCTCAGCAAGTAGTGAGTCTCTCATCAACCTAGTGAGACCCTGTTTCAAAATAAAAATAAAATAAGGCTGAGGGTGTAGCTCAGAGGTAGACTGCTCCTGGGTTCAATCCCCAGTATTGCAAAAAAACCCCATACTAATTATACAAATTATACAATGTGATAAATACAGAGTGCATTGATCTTATCTACCTACGCTTCATCTACCCTCCTCCCTCTCCCTCCCTTCACCTCCAGCCAGTACCCTTCCCAGTCCCTAGTAATCATCCTTCCTTCTTTCAGATAATTTTTTTTTAGTTTAGTTTCCACATATGGGAAGATCATATGTGGTATTTGTGATATTTGTCTTTCTCTGTCCAGCTTATTTTGCTTAAATACAAAATGGTTCCATCCATTTTGCTGGAAATGACAGGATTTCATTCTTTATGGATGAATTATACTCCTGTGTGTGTATATATATACACCATATTTTCTTTACCCACTAATCTGTTGAGGAACACAATGGCTAATTCCGTATCTTAGCTATTGTGAATAGTGCTGCAATAAACACAGGCACGCAGATCATCCTTTTGCATGCTTACTTCATTTCCTTTGGGTATATACTCAAGAGTGGGATAGCTAAATCATACAGTAGTTCTATTTTTAGTTCTTTGAGGAACCTCCATATTGTTTTCTATAGAGGTTGTACTAATTTACATTCCCACCAATGGTGTAAAAGGGCTCCTTTTTCTCCACATCTGCATCAGCATTTATTTTCAGTTTTGTTAAAATAATAACCAGTCTAACTGGGATGAAATGGTATTTCATGGTAATGTGTGTGTGTGCGCGTGTGTGTGTGTGTGTGTGTGTGTGTGTGTGTGTGTGTATGCACATTGTAGTCCCACATCATCATGTAGTTCAGTGTGATAGTGACATATATGCACACAACACTTGGTGAGCTTCCCCCTGGCTCCTTTCCCACTCCCTCCCCTTCCCCATACATGATATTAAGGTTGGCATTGATAATTTTGTACATGTTCAATTGAAGTGTTTTCTTCACTAATTCTCTCTGCCCCCATCCTCCCCTATACACCCTCCTTCGCTTCACTGGGTTTTCTCCTCCATTATCTGAAGTCCCTCTTGTATTCCATTTACTCCCTAGTTTCCACATACGAGAGAAAACGTATGTCCCTTCACTTTCTGTGACTGGCTAATCTCACTTAACATAATGTTCTCCAGGTCCATCCATTTTCCTGAAAATGACCTAATTTTATTCTTTATTTCTAAGTAGAATTCCATTGTGTACATATTCCATAATTTTACAATCCATTTATCTGTTGATGGGCACTAAGTTGGTTTCATAATTTGGCTAGTTGTGAATTGTGCTGCTATAAACATGGATATGCATATATCATTATAATATTCTGATTTCAATTCCTTTGAAAAGATATCCAGTAGTGGTATAGCTGGATCATATGGTGGATCCATTTCCGATTTTCTAAGCAATCTCCACACTGATCTCCATAGTGGCAGCACTAATTTGCAATTCCACCAACAGTGTATGTGTTCCTATTTCCCCACATCCTTGAAAGCATTCATTGTTGTTTGTATTCTTGATGATTTCCATTCTAGTTGGGGTTACATGGAGTCCCAGTGTAGTTTTGATTTGCATCTCCCTGATTGCTAATGATGTTGAACATTTTTTCATGTATTTATTGGCCATTTGTATTTATTCTTTTGTTAAGTGTCTATTCAGTTCAATTGCCCATTTCTTGATTGGGTTATTTATTTGTTTTAGTGTTATGTCTTTTAAGTTCTTTGTATATTCTAGATATTAGTCCTCTATCAGAGGAATAGATGGCAAAGATCTCCCATTCTATAGGCTCTCTCTTTAGATGCTTAATAGTTTCCTTTGCTGCACAGAAGCTTTTTAACTTAATGCCATCTCATTTATTAATTCTTGTTTTTATTTGCTGAGCTTTGGGGGTCTTACTGAGAAAGTTTCTACCAATGCCTATATGTTAGAGTGTTGGTCCTATGCCCTCCTCTAGTAACTTCAAAGTCTCTGGTCTAATTTCCAGGTCTTTGATTCATTTTGATTTGACTCTTGCGCAGGATAAGAGGTTGGGGTTTATTTCCATTTTTCTACAAATGGATAACCAGTTTTCCCGATACTATTTGTTAAAAAGGCTCTCTTTTCTCCAGTGTATGTTTTTGGCACCTTTGTAAGAAATCAATTGGCTGTAACTGTGTGGCTTTGTTTCTGTATCTTCTGTGTCTCTGTTTTTGTGCCAATACCATGCTATTTTTATTACTATAGCTCTGTAGTATAATTTGAAGTCAGGTATTGTGATGCCTCTTACATGGTTCATATATATATATATATATATATATATATATATATATTTTTTTTTTTTTTTTTTTTTTTTTTTGTTTA
>PVJS01039488.1:0-18874 GCA_004027185.1 Glis glis
CAACTCTGGAACCTCAGGGAAGTCAAGAATGACCCTGAAGCCAGGTGTGGTGGCGCACACTTGTAATCCCAGTACTTGGGAGACTGAGACGGGAGGATCCGGGTTTGCGGCCAGCCTCAGCTGCTTAGTGAGGCCCTCCGCAACTTAGTGAGACCCTGTTTCAAAATAAAGAATAAAAAATAGGGCTGGGGGTGTAGCTCGGAGGTAGAATGCCCCTGGGTTCAATTCCCAGTACCAAAAAGAAAGATTAAATAAAAAAAAAAAAAAAAGAATGACCCTGAGCCATGGCCCTGGGGTGGCTTTTATATCAGCTCTCTCCCTCCTCTTACTGGGACAAAGAGCTTAAAATGACCTTGAACTATAAGATGACATATTTACTGCACATCAGAGATGACAGTGAATAAAATGCAGCTTTTAATTGGTCTTAAGCACATACATATGTTTCAATGAGCACCAAATTACATTAACGATTCTATTGAACAAAAATTTTAAATTGACCTTCAACGTGGGGTCTGGCCTGTAAGCAGGCACAGCTGACCTCCGCCTCCCTCTCTGCCGGTCTGGCTTGTGATGCCAGCCAAGGCCTCACTGGGAACAGCTGGAGCCCAGCAAGGGTATCATGGAGCGCTTCGGTACCATCAGCTTCCTCCTCTGAAGCCATTCCTGACCCCAGGAGCTGTGGGTGAGTCACATCCAGTGCCCCGTCCAAGCACAAATATTCACTAGCCAAGGGTAGGCTCCTGGCAGATTTCCCAAGCAGAACCTTCCTTCAACCTGTTCTGCTCCTAGAGTATCAAACAGAAAAGGGAAGAAGCTAATGCTCAATGATTCTGTGTCGAAATCCACTCCAGTCTCACCATCCTATACCCAAAAGGCCACCCTATCAGCAGTCAAAAAAAAAAAAAAAGAGAGAAGGAAAGGAAAGAAAACAATGGAATAATGATAATGAATAACTGTTCCTCTAAACACCACATTCTAGGATCAGGAAACGCAGTGCATTAGTCAGCTTTCTATTGGTGTAACAAAATGCCTGAGCTAATCCACTTATAAAGAGTAAAGGTTGGGCCGGGCGTGGTGGCACAGTCTTGTAATCCCAGTACTTTGGGAGGCAGAGACCGGAGGATCTGGGTTCGCGGCCAGCCTCAGCTCTCTCTCTCCCTGTCTCTCTCTCTCTCGCTCTCTTTCTCTCTCTCTCTCTCTACTTAGTGAGGCCCTCCACAACTTCGTGAGACCCGGTTTCAAAATAAAGTATAAAAAATAGGGCCGGGGGTGTAGCGCGTAGGTAGAACGCCCCTGGGTTCAATCCCCGGTACCGCAAAAAAAAAAAAAAAAAGAGTAAAGGTTTATTGGCTCACAGTTTTGGAGGTTTCAGTTCATGACTGATTTGCCCTGTTGTTTAGGGCCTGTGGGGAGGCAGCTCATCACAGCACAGAGCATGGGTAGAGCAAAGCTGCTCACCTAATGGCCAGGATGAAAGAAAGAGGAAGAGGAGGGACTGGGGTCCCACAATTCCCTTCCAAGTTTTGCTCCCAATGACCTAACTGCCTCCCACTAGGCCCCGCCTCCCAAGAGTGCCAAGCTAGGGGACGAGCCTTCAAAGCCTTAGCACATGGGACTTTGGGGGACATTCCCGATATAAATTTTATCGCAAGCACATTTACATTCATTGACTATCTGCCCAATTAGTTCTGCTGCCATCTCCATTTGTGTATCTGTCACTTGCTCATGACTAAACCTAATTCTCTGCTGCAAAGCAAACTGGGGAGGGCGGTGACGGCATGCCTCTCGTAAAACTCAGGCTGTGATTCTGCATGTCGGAGTGCTGGCTCCAGCCTGGGCTGGAATGAGCTCTAGGCAGCCGGCAAATGCTTGCGTCATAGTTAGGATTATGGACTTGGAAATCCCCATGGCTCCGTGGGCGTGGATGGAGACAGTCAAACGAGGTGTTCTCCTGTTAGTCTGGGTTACCTTTGGGGATGTTTGTCATCGATAGCTTGAGTGAATGAAGGAAAAATATCAGTTTCTCAATCCAAGTATGTCCTCCTTAAAACAGGTGTGGTGAAGGAAGGTGAGCCTGGGCTCGCACCTGGTCCCATCTCTGCAGCTGCCCATCGCCCATTGGAAGTACACTTACAAAGGCAGAGGGTGGCCTCCGCAAAGCTACCGCAGAGTTATACAATTTAAAGTCACAGACTCATTTCCTAAAAGTGAAGACTGAGGCCTGTTTTCAGGAGGGGACATCCACGAAGCCTCTCAAGGAGGCACAGGCAGGGGAGTGCCAGCTGTGGGTCAAGAGAAGCAGCCCTGCCTTGGGAGGAGAGGCTGGGCTCCTGGAGACAGATGCTCCATCCCCAGGACTTCCATGCACAGGTGTCCCTGCAGCCTCATCCTGCTCCATACAGCACTTGAGGTCACTACATCTGGGGGTTATGTCCCCTAATGCAGGAATAATGATTCCTGAGCCCATGTCTGCTGCCAACTGAAAACTAATGCAGTTAGTTAGTTAGTTAGTTAGTTAGTTAGTCTGGGTATCGAACCTAGGGATTCTAGGCAAGCATTGTACCACTGAGCTATACCCCCAGTCCTCTGCTTTGCTTTAGAGTTGTCTACAAGGTAGATGATAGTGCTAAGCCCAGATAAATGAACTTCCCAAGCAATAAACAGACCTGATTGGTTTGGTCTCAGTTGAGCCATATACTATATGACCCTCTCTGCAGGGCAGCCTTAAAATGTCTAAGGTATTTTCAGGGAACGTGAACTGAATTCAGTAAATAGTCATGAAATTGCAAAGTGCTGCAAATGCAGAAACCAATGTCTCCATCCTTGCCCAGAGGGGGCTCACATTCTTTTCCCTGTTGCTATAAACAAGAGAGAGATAGTGTGGAAGTCCGGCTCAGTGGCACAGGCCTGTAATCTCAGTACTTGGGAGGCTGAAATGGTTCGATCACAGGTTCGAGACCAGCCTCAGCAATTTAGGGAGACCCTCAACAAAATAGCAAGACTCTTGTTTCAAATTTTAAAAATAAATAAATAAAAAGGGCTGGAGGTGTAGCTCAGAGGGTAGAATGACCCTGGGTTCAGTTCCCAGGACGCCCCCACACACACACACTAGCATGGAATGATCAAAAGCAAGTGTAGGGACAGACACCCCATCCAACCTCTGTGGTCGACATGGTTGATCTGGTCTAAAGGAAAAAACAGAATTTTCCAGAAGGGGCAGAGTAAGGAAAGGCAGTCTAAGACTTCCATGATCAGGGGCTGGGGTGTAGTTCAGTGGTAGACTGTGTGGTTAGCATGCTGGGGTCCTCAGGTCCGATCCCCAGCACCAAAACAAACAACAACAAAAACAGAGCTCCACGGGCACCTTCCCTCACTGGCCGCTGGCAAAACAAGTGGGGGCAAAGACCGTGAGCAGAAAGGGGTCTCCAAGACCCTTCCCCATGTCTCTGCTCCCCTGACCTGGTAATTTTCCAACCACATCCTTAGAAAATGAAAATCCCACAAGCATTTTCTTCATCTGCTTTTAGCCTGACCTAGAAACACAGGGACCAACAGCACTACAGTAACACAGGGAAACAGATGCTGAGATCCAACAGGGTGGGAGAGGGCACTGCGTCCATAACATGTCAACGAGGCCAGGGAGCCAGGGACCTGAAGGCCACGTGCAAACTGGAAAGGCAATTTTAAACTGTGGAGGGGAAGGCAAAAGAGAAAAGAAAAAAGAAGTGGCCCTTTTGAGTTTAAAGATAGCTAGATGAACGTTTCAGATATCTGACAGCAATTTGCACTGGGGCATCCTCCAGCCCTCTAGGAGGCGGGTGACTAATCTGGGATGATTGTAGAGTAATCGCTCAGCATCTCTGACTGCGCAGAAGATTCCAAAAATATTTGTACAGTTAGAATGGCCTAGAAATATATATATATATATATATATATATATATATATATATATAAATTATTTTCTTTCAAATAGTTCTTCCAGGAGATGCTGAATGTTAGACATTTTGGGAAATCTTTTCCTGGTATTTCCACAGTTCACTACCATTGTAATGAATGAAGCTTGATAATTCTAGGAAGCTCTGTTGTGACTCTTAGGTCCAATTTAAAAACACATTCTGAAGTAAGAAAAAGTTAGTCCTAAACCTGCTCTCTGAAAGATCTTAAAGTGTAGCTTTTCTTCATACACAAATCCATACCATCGTGTGGAGGAAAACATTCTAGCCAATTAGCCATAAAAATGACTTGACAGACAACTAGATAATTTGAAATGATGCTTGGACATTAAGAAGAGAGGGAGTACAGCCTTTGTTTCCCAGGTGAAGGGAAGATGACACAAAAAGGTGAAGAAGCATCAAAAATATGGCTCCGGCTGTAGTTTGGATCATAAATGTTCCTCAAGAATCATGTGTTAAAAACTTGATCCCAGCCAGGAGTGGTGGTGCATGCCAATAATTCCAGTACTTGGGAGGCTGAGACAGGAGGATCCCAGATTCAAGGCCAGCCTCAGCAACTTATAGTGAGGCCCTCCGCAACTTAGTGAGACCTTGTTTCAAAATAAAAAAATAAAAAGGGCTGGGGGTATAGATCACAGATAGAACACCTCTGAGTTCAATCTCTAGTACCAAAAAAAAAAAAAAAAGAAAGAAAGAAGAAAAGCTAGAAAGCTTGAACCCCAGCTTGGTGCTATTGAGAAGTTGCAGTCTTTAAGAGGTAGGGCCTAATGGGAGGTCTTTATGTTATTGGGGGCGTGCCATTGAAAGTGAGCTGGGACCCCAGCCCCTTCCTCTCTCTTTCTTCTTCTCCTGGCCATAAGGTGAGTGGTTTTGCTCTACCTCACCGTGATGTGCTGTTTCATCACAGGCCCAAAGCCATAGGGCCAACCAATCATGCACCGGAACCTCTCAAACAGTGGGCCAGGGTAAACCTTTTATCTTTATAAGTCTGTCATCTCGGGCATTTGTTACAGTGACAGAAGGCTGGAGAGCAGTTCCAGAGAAGCTCCTGGTCTTGGAGTTCAGCCCCTTTCTTCCTCCAACCAGGCTGGCCCAAGCCCTTCCTGACTAGACCATTTGGATGTTCTTGATCAAAGCAGAAATAGTACAGAAGGAGTTGGTGGCAGTAGAGAGGGAGCTGGAGATTTTAAAGTTGTAATGTGTTGACTCATGTAGTTAATTCGCCAAGAGTAACAGATTTCAGTGCCGTTTCATAAACTTTCTGAGGAACAAGTGAAGCATGAACCGCTCCCATTTTAGGGGTGCCGAGAAGGGTCAGAGGTCACAGGCAAAAGTGTTTTCAGAGCTGGTGTGGTGGCACACGCCTGTAATTCCAGTACTTTGGAGGTTGAGACAGGAGGATTGCAGATTTGAGGCTAGCTCCAACAATTTAGCAAGGCCCTGTTTTCAAAACAAAAAAAAACAAAAAGGACTGGGGGTGTGGCTTGTAGGTAGAATGCCCCTGGGTTCAATCCCCAATACAAAAAAAAAGGGGGGGAGTTTTTTGGTTTCTTAAGGAAGCAAATAGAATTCATCCAAAAATAGGATTTGGCCAGGTTCACAAAGACCTTGAACATTCATACTTCTGTTAAATGGATTTTGTAATAGTTGACAAAAGACCAAAAAAAAAAAAAAAAGGCAAGCAGAGAAGTGAATGGATGACCACTGAAAAGGACTGAAATCAGAGACAGAAGGATCTCAAAATACGTATGATATTGTCAGTTTTAAAAAAAAAAAAACTCAGCAGGGCATGGTGGTACACTCTTGTAATCCCAGTACTTGGGAGGCTGAGACAGGAGGATCACAGGTTCGCGGCCAGCCTCAGCTGCTTAGTGAGGCCCTCTGCAACTTAGTGAGACCCTTTTTCAAAATAAAGAATGAAAAATAGGGCTGGGGGTGTAGCTCAGAGGTAGAATGCCCCTGGGTTCAATCCCCAGTACCGCGAAACAAAAAAAGAAAAAAAATAACTCGAATAAGAAGCAAGAAGCAAACTTTTTTAACAGTCTACATTAGAAAGTTTTCATCTGAAAGAGTCCAGCAGCATTTAGTGAGGGAAATGAACTTTGATTGTCAATGGTTGCATTTCATTGGTCCTTCAGCCACCAAACAGAGCCTTTCTAAGTGAGGCTTCAAAGCCACAGTGTAAACTTGTATCCAACCCCCCAAATAAGCTTTAACCACGCATGGGAAACTCGGCATCATAGAGTTGTTTGTGGATTTGGCTCCAACTCAGACATGTTTTGAGGCTTTCAACATTGACTATTTGCATCCATTAAATCAGTTCCTAAAAAAAAAAAAAAAGGCGAGCAAAAGAAATGGGATATGGAAACTTCATATCTCATGAAAGAACCAAGCATTTTCTCTCCTAACCAGAGCCAGGCAGAAGGGGAAGAGGATAGCAAAAACGTGCCTTTTGTGGAGACCTGAGCTGTTCCTGAAAGTCTCACAGGCAAAGGGACAAAGCTTGGATCCTGTAAGATCATAGCTGTCCCTGGGTCAAGCGCCTCCGGTTTGATGGAGGAGGACTTTGGGTCTCTCTCAAGCTCCAGGCAGGCAAGTGAGTGCTCAGACTCCAGATTAGCTTCTCTGGGGAGTTTCCTGTGTTATCCAGGCAGGCAGTGCGTTTAGAAAGACTGAGTGTAAGCTGGGCGTGGTGGTGCATGCCTGCAATTCCAGTACTTGGGAGGCAGAGACAGGAGGATCGCAGGTTCCAGGACAGCCTCAGCAAGTAGTGACACTCATCAACCTAGCGAGACCCTGTTTCCAAATAAGAAATAAAATCGGGCTGGGGGGTGTAGCTTGAAGGTAGAATGCCTCTCTGGGTTCAATCCCCAGTACCACAAAAAAAGAAAAAGGAAGGACGGAAGGAAGGAAGGAAGGAAGGAAGGAAAGAAAGAAAGAAAGAAAGAAAGAAAGAAAGAAAGAAAGAAAGAAAGGCCTGAGTCCAGTCCTCTGCACAGCCACACCAGGGCCTGGTACTGGGGCGGGGTGAAGGGGAGGCAGGCAGAGACTGGTCTCCTGGCCAGGAAGCAGGAGAAAGCAGCTTTTGACCACAGGTGCCCCTTAACCCCAGCTTTGATGATCTTAGACACTTACTCACCTTCCAACCATGCGAGGCAATTATGAGTGATTAACTCTGAATCAAGAGAGAACCATCCACCAGTTTCCGGCTCCAGGTTTGAGTGGGAGGCAGTGCTGGTTAGAAGTCCTCTTTCTTGAATGTAGGTCTAAAAATCTTCATAACCCACGAAGGGAGGTCTGGCCCTGGCTTCTGTCTTCCTGGTGATAACAGTGACATAGTCCCCCTGGGGTGGCGAGGGTTAGGGAGAGGAGACCCCTGCACCGGTGGGCCTGGAGCCAGTCTCCCGCGCTGCACCCCAAGGCCCCGCCGCAAGGTGGCAGTGGCGAGCGCACAGCCGGGCGCTCCGCCTCCACCCTGGCATTAAGATGGCTTGGACCACAGGCCTTTGTAAGGTGTCTACCTGGGCTTCCCGCGCAGGAAGTAACCGACAGAGCAGTACCTGCCTTTGGGTTTTAGAGTTCCTGTGTCTCCTCTGTGTTTAGTCTGTCTGGACTCCTCTTTCCTCCCTGCTGCAGAAACGGACATCTCACTAGTTTATGGTAAATGACAGTGTCCAGACTTGGAATCCCCAAGGGGTGTCTGGCCTCCCCTCCGAGGGCTCCCAGTCATGACTCACCTGAAGGGCTGGTGAAGACAGGTGGCCTGGGAACGTGTGTTTCTAACCCCCTGCCGGGGGATCCCGGGGCTGCTGGTGGCCCCAGGTTTGAGATGCTGGCTATGTGGCCATTCCCTTGTCTCCTGCTTTCCCAAGGGGGAAGTTATGGAGCAGGAGCACCGTTGGCTGGTGAGGGGTTTACAGGAGAGTTGGAATAAACTGAAGAACTTGAATAACCTTATTACAGTCACTGCTTGGTCCCTTTCCAGGAAACTATTTCTTTAAAAAAATGTTTTTTTTTCTTCCATGAACTACTAGCCTTTTATCTAGACCCGAGTTTTTCTCGAAGGAAGACAATCTTTTATCTTTAGAACAGGACTTGAGCTGTAAGTCTTCTATCACAGGAGAATGCAGTCCATTTCCTTCTTATTCTACATTCATTTCCCCTTTACCCTTGAATAAAAACAAACATTTACTGGGGATCCACTACATGCCTCTTAGCACTGTGCTATTGGTGCTAAGAGGTTTATATGTATCAATTCAAAAGGTATTCACAGAGCCCGGCATGGTGGCTCACGCTTGTAATCCCATACTTGGGAGGCTGAGACCAGATGATCCCAGGTTCGCCGCCAGCCTCAGCTACTTAGTAAGGCCCTCTGCAACTTAGTGAGACCCTGTTTCAAAATAAAGAATAAAAATAGTGCTGGGGGTGTAGCTCGCAGGTAGAATGCCCCTGGGTTCAATTCCCAGTAGCGCCAAAAAAAAAAAAATATTCACAGCCAGGTGCAGTGGCCCATGCTGGTAATCCCAGTACTTGGGAGGCTGAGACAGGGGGCTTGCAAGTTTGAGGCAAGCCTGGGCAATTTAGTGAGACCCTGTCTCCAAACAAAACAAAAAATAAACATAAATAGGGCTGGGGTAAGGCTCAGTGGTAGAACACCACCCCCACCCTAGCCCAGGATTAATCCCCAGTACCACAGACACAAAAAGAAAAGATAGTCACAACATTTTTTACAAAGTAGTAGGCATCACACTTTCTGTAATACTCTCTCAGTCATGCTGTAAAATAATCAGAAATAAGAGACATTTTTCATAAACAATTTGATTATGATCTGTCCATTCCTTTAATATGCATGTTTGTGTACATAGTCTGTGACATGCATTATAGTTAAGTTCTGGGACTACTGTGTAGTTCAAGATAAAACTTTTCAAAATACACTTCCCTAGATTGTCTCCTGGAAATTTATTTTCTAATGACTTGGCCTTTGAATTGTTCATACAAGCACATGTTATTAAACCCAGACTCTGCATGTCCCTTCCTCTATCTCCAGTAAAACTCCCTTGACTTTTTATGAATTTCAGTCTCACAAATTGATTTTCGATTTTTCTTACAGGAGAATGTGTTACGTTTACTTTTAAAACATTTTTAATTTTTTTTGGCATGGGTAGGACATTTACATAGCTCAAAAGTCACAAGTAACAAAAGGGTATAACAGTAAAAATTAGTCTCCTTCCCCAGCCGCCCAGGTCTCCCAAAAGGCAACCATTTATAAGTATTTATTGTTTTTCTTCTCTTCCTCTCTTTGTTCATAAACACAAATGGCTGGTTACCATCTATGAAGTGTTCTCTACTTTTATTCTTCTTAGTTGATATACCTTGATCATGCCAAATCAGCAAATATAGTTAGCTCCTTCTTTTTAAAAAACAACTGTATATATAAATAATTCTAAAATGTACCATTCTCTATTGAACTAGGACCCTGTCGATGAACATATAGTCCAGTATTTTACTATTACAAACAATTCTACAGCGTCGACTCTTGTTCATATATCATTTTACACATGAACAAGTACTACTACCAGATAATTTCCTGTAAGGGGAAATGCTGGGAATAGCAAATGGTATGAGCATTTGGAACTCAAAAAAGAAAACTTTTTTCATTACGGAATTTTTTAGGCATTACAAAAGGAGAGAAACAAGCATAATGAACCCCTAGATAGCTGTCATCAAGCTTCAGTGATTGCCAATAATCCATGGCTTGTGCTATTTCACGTGGACACACTGTCTGCATTCATCTCCCCCGTTTCGATTTTGGCACTATTCCTGAAAAGAAAGGGCTAAAAAGAAAAAGGAAAAAATATGTGCATCATTGTCACACTAAAATAAACTAAGAATTTATTAATACTGTCAAATACTCTATCAATGTCACATTTTCCCCAAATTGTCTATTAAGTTTCCTTTCCTTTTTTCTGTGTGTTTTTTTTTTACCAGAATCCAAATAAGGTCTATACATTACAGTTGGTCAAGTCTTTTTGAAAATCTATTGGCTTCTCTTTCCTCCTCTTCCTCCTCCTCCTCCTTCTCCTCCTCTGCTTCTTCTTCTTTTTCTCCTTCTCCTTCTCCTCTCCTTCTTTTTTTTCTTGTACTGGGGAATAAACCCAGGGATGCTCTACCACTGATCTACATCCCCAGCTCTTCTTATTTTGAGACAGGATCCTAAAAAACTTTTTTTCATTTTTTCATCCTGCTAAATTGCCCAGCCTGGCCTGGACCTCCGATCCTCCTGCCTCAGCCTCCTGAGTTGCTGGGATTATAGGCATGTGCCACCACGCTGGTTATCTCTCTTCTTTTTCATCTTGCAGCTCATTGTAGAAACTCAATAAGTTTCTTTCCAAAGACTAGATTTTGCTGACTATATCCTCCTAGAGTCCTTTAAAATATCCCTACGGTCAAAACAGAAACACAAAATTAAGCTGCAGAGTTTCTTAATAAGAAAACACAGCATACCAAACTTTCTGTGACACAGCCAAAGCCATTACTACAAGAAAAAATGCAGAACTAAATAACCTTATCAAGAAAATATAAAATTAAAATAAATGAATTAAACACAACCCAGAACACTTTTTTAAAGAGTACGAAAAATGAAAGTAGCAAGAAGATAACTGAAGCCAGGCATGGTGGCGCATGCCTGTAATCCCCGTACTTGGGAGGCTGAGACAGGAGGATCACAGGTTTGCGGCCAGCCTCAGCTACTTAGTGAGACCCTTCACAACTTAGTGAGACCTTGTTTCAAAATAAAGACTAAAAAAATAGGGCTGGGGTGTAACTTGGAGGTAGAATGCCCTTGGATTCAATCCCCAGTACCACAAAAAAAAAGGAAGGAGGAGGAGGAGGAGGAGGAGGAGGAGGAAGAAGAAGAAGAAGAAGAAGAAGAAGAAGAAGAAGAAGAAGAAGAAGAAGAAGAAGAAGAAGGGCAAACTGAATTAAAACCCACTATTTGAGAACTAGGGGACTAGGGGATAAATACCTGTCTGAGAGGGTAGCCTTTTCCTTACATACTTAGCTCCGAATTTCTAGATACTGGGCTGCTTGACTGTCAGTAGAAACTCAGGTAGGGTGCCAGCCCCTTGGGTACTTGGTGAGAAGCTCCTGGTTCAAAGACTTGGAGGTTGGGTGAGGCGGGGCAGAGGGCTGGATGCCCCACCTCCCATTCTAGCTTGGCTCCTGTCTGTGTGGCAGGTCTCGGTCCCCAGTGACTGACAGGAGACAGGACATTTCCCATCTGGTAAGCAACTTGCAGGTCTTGCCATCTGACAACCCCCAGTTCAAATCTCTGCAGGGCTAGTAACCATTCCACAGCTCTTGGGAGCTGCTATTTCCTCCCCATGGAACTGGGGTGCTAATCCTCGCCTAAGAGCTTGTGCTCGGTGAGGGAGCGCCAAGGCGATGATGCTCTGGACGTGTTTCCAAGGTGGAGACCCGTGGGTGGCACTAGAAGGAGTGTCAACCAAAAGGGAGCCATCAAAAAGCCCTTCTCAGCCCGGCGTGGTGGCGCACGCTTGTAATCCCAGTACTTGGGAGGCAGAGACTGGAGGATCCGGGTTCGCGGCCAGCCTCAGCTACGTAGTGAGGCCCTCCGCAACTTCGTGAGACCCGGTTTCAAAATAAAGTATAAAAAAATAGGGCCGGGGGTGTAGCTCGGAGGTAAAACGCCCCTGCGTTCAATCCCCGGTACCGCAAAAAAAAAAAAGCCCTTCCCGCCATCTCTATTGCCCCGAGCTCCCTGAATGTTAAAAATACTAGGCCTGCCCACAAAATTTCTACTAGGCTTTACTGTCCGCTCAGCCTCCAGACATTCCCATCTCGAAGCCCCTTTTCCTGGCTTGGACTCTGTTGTTTCCTTGCTACAATGTTAATATCGCCTTCCCTACCTGCGGAGGGCGGAAGGTACATTATCCCCCTCAATCTTGTTTTCCTGCCCCGAAGAGACTACAAGTCTAAACCACCCTCGGGCCACTGGAACAAAGAACCATTATGGATTCTTTTTGGTCGTCTGTTGGGTTCTTTGGTGATGGAGAGGGCGTCTGCGGGGTGCGCCAAAGAAAAGCCCACCGTGCACCCAGGCGCGCTTCCTGCCTTCCCCAGATCCGAGAAGTGGCCCATCCCTCCCTTCCCTCGGGCTGCCGCCAGCCTCCGGTTCCCGGGACCTGCAGAGCGTCCTGGGTGGATGGACAGATCTCTACCACCCTGCCCCTGCGGGGACCCTGGGTGGCGGAGGCGCCGGCCCTCGGCCCTTCCCCAAAACTCGCCCCCGGAGCCCAGGCTGGGGACGAAGCTCGGGTAAACGCGGTGCACCAGACACTGGGGGGCACGGACCCGGGGCTCAAGCAAAGCCAGGGTCGGGGCGGGCGAGTGCAGCCGGGGCGCGGCGACCCGGAGGCCTGGGGGTCGTGCCAGCGCAGCGAGCGCCCGCGCCGCCGAGGCGCGCGTCTCCTTATATGGTCAAATGACACGGCGGGGGTTCGGGGCGGAGCGGCGCCGGCCCCAGTCCCGAGCTGCGAGAGCTGCGAGAGCTGCGATCGCCGCCGCCGGCTGCCGCGGTCGCCTGCAGCCCGCCCGCCCCGTCCCGGAGCCCGGCCCGTGCAGCGCGGTGAGTACCTCCACCCCGACGCCCGCCGGCCCACCGAGGCTGGGGCCAGGGGAGCCGGACCCCGCAGGGGTGGGGGCGACCCCCGCAGCATCGCCGAGCCGTGGAGCGGACAGCAGGGCAGGGGACCCGCGGGAAGGGGAATCGCGTGGGGAGATGGACAGGGGGGTGGAGGGCGAAGACCTCGGGGATAAGGGACCCGAACTATGGGGCAGAGACCTGGAGGAGAGGGGAGCGGAGTGGGGGCGGGGGAGACCACTGGGAATGGGGAACTAAACCATGCAAGAGGACCCCGGGGAGTGGGGAGGGGGACCCTGTGGAGAGGACAGGGACCCGAACCGGAGAATGGGGCAGGGGAGACCTCATGGACGCTGGCGACCTGAGGAACCCACCCATCCCCAGAGGGAGGACGGCAGAGCGCGATGTGGTCACCGCCAGGTGGCGGGAAGGGTTGAACCACCCACAGGCGAGCTGGAGCCACGGCCGGCTCAGGTGGAATCCTGTGGCTGCAGGAGGGGGACGTGACCGATGTCCCCCCTCTCTGGCCTGACGCCCAAGCGAATCGTCCTGGCCTGGGGGTCTGCGCGGGTGACAGAGGCAAGTCCCTTCCGTAGAAAGAAGTGGAATTTGCGGTGTGACTTCACGCCTTACAGACATTAAAAAAAAAAAAAAACTGAACCACAGGGTTCAAACACTTTGGTTTATTTTAAATGACCAAGATGCTAAATTCTTAGGTTGCACTCGTGGGATATGTTAGGATACCTGAAATTGTGAGGAGAAAATGTGGCATAATATTTCTGATTTTAAAAGTGAAGAATTGGTTGTATTTCCTTTCAAACCTCAGTTGGGTCCTTTGGAGCTAATCTAACCCATTTTGAAATGTATAGCTTCCTTCCATGGTAGCCAACTTATGGCATGCTGGCTCTTGCACATTATTTTGGGAAGTAATAAATCACAATTTGGGCTTATAATCTGGAGAACTGCCTTCAAAACACTACTTTAAATACATCTCACATTTTGGGTGCTAGCTCTGCTTATGTGTGTTCTATAATGATATATTAGAGGGAAGAGGCTCTCTGGTCTCCTCAAGAAGGTTTAGACCCCCCCCAAAAAAATCATAGCAAATCATAGAAGTACAGGAATTCCTCGCCCAACAAACATCAATAAAATCAAAGAAAAACATTTCATTGTGCATTTATAGACATTACTGCAAGTATTCAAGCTTATCAATTGGTATGTACAATTGGATTTGCACAATGTTTATAAACCGGTGGTGCTTTAAGAGGTGTTCGCGGTAGCACCGTAATAAGGGCTAACATTGGGCTTCACATTGAGCCCCCATTCTGGGCTCTTAGGTTCAGCCTCCTTTCAGATCAATCTCACAGACACACCATGGGCAGGCGTGGGAGCCTCCAGGATGCTCCTGGACTGGAGCTGAGCTGCCTGAATTCATATCTGGGTCCCTCAGCCTGGATGGGCATGCTCAAGTCACCTAATCTCTTGGTACCTCAGTTTTCTCAGCTGGGGGGGTATCAATGTTGTTTATAAGGCAGGGTTGTTCAAAAGCCTGGACATCATAAGCAGCGTAGACATATTTGATAGCCTCATTTTTGCAGATAAAGAAACTCAAGTGCAGGGAGATCTAAGTAACTTTCATGCAAGCTTTCCCTGCCTGTCTGTGGCGGCCCTGAAAGCTGCCCCCAGATAGATGGACAGCTTCCAAGTGACCATCTTGAACAAAATGTATGTGCTTTCTGTAGTGTCAGGGTGCTGGTCTTCTGGGAGACGAGGCTGGCATTTTGACTCTGGTTTGAGTTCAGGGAATTTCCTTATCCTAAACTGTGGATTTCAACTTTAGTTCCTGTGATGTGTCAACGTGACTGGGCTAGAAGGTACCCAGACATTTGGTCAAACATTTACTCTGGGCGTGTCTATGAGGGAGTTGCCAGAGGGGGAGGATTAACATCTAACTGAGCAAAGTGGGCTGCCCTCCTGAACACGCATGGCCCTCATCTAATCAGTTGAAGACTTGAATAGAACAGAAAGGCTGACTCAGAGAGACGTCCTCCAACAGGACTAGATGAGCTGGGACATGGGTCCTTCCCAGCCTCAGGACTGAGACGGGAGCATCAGCTCTTCCTGGGCCTGCTGCCTTTCAGAGGGAAGCTCTGGGTGTCTCCAGTGCCGACTGCAGATCTTGAGACCCTTCTGCTTCCATAATTGTGTGAGCCAAATCCCTTAAACCCATCGTAAGTTGAAAACAATGCAAGTTGAGTCCATCTAACCTACTGAGCATCGTAGCTCAGCAGCACAGCACGCTGTAGAGAGTTGGTTGTTTTTCTCCTGATCTTGGGGCTGAATGGGACCTGTGCTCACTGCCACTGCTGCTGCCCGGCATCATGAGAGAGGATCACAGCGCTAACCTGTGAAAAGATCCAAATTTAAAATTTGAAATATAGTTTCTGTTGAGTGCAGATAACTTTTGCAACATAGTAAGATCAAGAAGTCACAAGTTGAAGCATGGGGAGTCAAGGACCCTCTGTGTACATATCCATATATCTCTTTTGGCTCATTTTTTCTGCAGAATCTTAATACAGCGCGGGCGCACGCACGCGCGTGCACACACACACACACAGACACACACACACACAAACACCAGACATTTACTTGCTTACAAAGTCTCCCACCAGCTCTCCTTCTTGTTTGCTTCTAGTTGTCTTGGTTTTCCTTGTGCGATAAAATATGGTTCTCGGCATGGCCGTATACTGAGAGGTCTAGGCAGGATCTGGTCTCTCATTCCCAGCCCAGTTCTGGTGGCTGGCTCTCACGTGTCATCTGTACCTGGACATCACAGGTCACCCTCATCCTTAGCCTTCATGATCCATACTTTTGCTGTCCCAGTTTTATCT
Organism: Glis glis; assembly: GCA_004027185.1. Classification (NCBI taxonomy): domain Eukaryota; kingdom Metazoa; phylum Chordata; class Mammalia; order Rodentia; family Gliridae; genus Glis; species Glis glis. Next base: position 15,507 of record PVJS01039488.1, read on the forward strand.
GGGAGTTCAAAATGTCCTATGGCAATTAGAGAAGCATTTGCCCCAGTTTTGTTGTTTTTTGTTTGTTTGTTTATTTATTTATTACTAGGGATTGAACCCAGAGGCATCCTGCCTCTAAGCCACACCCTCATCGCTTTTTTTTTTAATTTCGAAACAGGGTCTTGCTAAGTTGCTGAGAGTCTCGCTAAGTTGCTGAGGCTGGCCTTAAGCCTGCAACCCCCCTGTCTCAGCCTCTCAAGTACTGGGATTACTAAATGTATGTATCACCACAACTGGCTAGATGCGTTGTTTTGATGGGGGAATTAATATTAGAGAGTGTCCTTGGAGCCTGCAAATATTTAGGTTGTAAGTAAAAAAAAAATACTATATTTGATGGTGCAAATTTTGGCCCCAATAGAATTAGGCAGTGGGGCGGTGGGTAAATGAAGGGGAAGCAAGTGTGAAAGGCTATCTTGACAGAGTCCTGCTCGCAGGCACAGGGCTGCAACGAAGAACAAGGCCCGTTGTTCATGGAAGCTGAGGGACACCAAAGAGAAAGGCCAGTCCAGGGTTATAGGAAACAGAAGTTCAGGCAGATGGAGAGGAAAGAGCGAGCTGTCCCGTGCAGGTGGAGGGAGACCGATGAGGGAGCAGGTGGTTTTCGCTCTGGAGGTGTAGACACGGACCGCTTCAATCGCTGGCTCCCATGTTCTTAGCAAGGCAGTAGTGCAGCCAGTCACAGGTGGACTGTCCCTCAGTCCCCACGCTTGTGTGAAGTGTGAACTGATAGCAGCCTGCCATTCTAGCCTGCATACCTAGGGTTGCCATGCATCGACCGAACTAGCAGGTTTTGAGATTAAATGACAAGATAGGACCTTAAGGGTGATTTAAATTTGTCAGAGCGACAGCTAGACTGGAACTCCTTTGGAGACAGAGTGTTTGATCTCAGGTTCCCAGGGCCTGACACCATACGTGGGAAAGAGTGGTTACTCAATACATGTCCTTGGCTGGATTAAAAAGTCAAAAGCACATCAGAAAAACAAGTGTAACCCTTCTTAGATTCACTGGGCTTTAGAGCAGAAATTTGACATTTACTGTTTTCCCATGTCTTTCATTATTCAGCATTCAAAGGATAATTCAGAAGACAGTTTACTTTATGCAAGCATCATCTTACACAAAACCTATGTTAAAGCTATCATAGGCAAGATCTTTTTATAGCTTGTGAAAGTTACCAGTGCATACAGCACATTGTAATCCATCCCTGACCCCTGCCGATAGATGCCCTCAATAAAGTTTCGGTCGATGAAACTATAAATGTACAGTGGTGAGCATAGTCAATCTTATACCTTACTATGGAACACTCCTTGTCATCCGAAAACCTAAAAGTTGATTCAGGTGAACTGTGGAGATCTTATTCTATTTTTCGACACAATACTATCCCTTGAACTAATGCCCTCTCCCTTTCACCAGAATTTCTTTTTTGTTTGTTTGTTTTTTGGTGTGTGTATGTGTGTGTGTTACTAGGGATTGAACCCAGGGGCATTCTACCTCTGATCTACACGCCCAGCCCTATTTTTTTATTCTTTCTTTTGAAACAGGGTCTCACAATAAGTTGCGGACGGCCTCACTAAGTAGCTGAGGCTGGCTGCGAACCTACAATCCTTCTTTCAGCCTCCCAAGTACTAGGATTACAAGCGTGCACCACCACGCCCGGCTCAGAATTTCTATTTAAAGGAAACAATTGTTTGACTAATGAGGACATCGCGGGGTAATAGGGTTTGCTTATCGGTTCTTCCACCCTGGGAACAAACTGGGGCAGGTATTCTCCCAGCAGTTCCGGGCCGGAGCGCCCCATGCCCTTGGGTTGGAGTGGAGGATATTTGATGATAGACACAGTGTGTCTGTGTGGAACACCAGGGCCCCTGGCTGATCCCTCAAGCCCACATCAGGGAGTCGGTGCATTCTTCCCAGAGTTCAGGAGTATCTCCTGGCTGGTTCTTCTTGACCTGGCCAGGCCACGTCCTGGGCTGTGCAGCTGTGTATTCATGTCAAACATAAGAAGAAAAATGCTTCTTTCTCAGTGTGGAAACAGCGGTTTATCTGGAAGGAGGGATGAAGGTAGTGTTGGAAGAGGAAGAAGGAAGCTCAGGATCTGTTACCATAAACACTTTAATGGCATCAGACCACATAACTGGGAATTTGCTGTGCAGAGTGGATTACACACATAAAATGTTCCACATTTTCAGTCTTGTTTTTGGCCCCTGTTTGTACTCGGGCTGTTTACCCGCCCACTGGTTCGTTCACTCATACTGCGAGTATTTACAAAGCCCAGGTGTGTGGTACCTGCTGGTGAGGTCACCGCAACAGGTACTGCTCCCTGTCCAGTGCTTGTGGCTGGTGAGGGACACAGGCAGTCGCCGGGTGGTGTGGCATCATAAAAGCACTGCATTTTTATAATATGCTCTTAAAAAGAGCCCACATCCAACAGACCAGTTTTCCTAGTTCTCACTAAAAAGCTCTGGTCAATTGTTGATTAGCTGTGGAATTCCCCACTGGGCTCCCTGCTGACATTTAAAGATCAGCCTAGCTTTAACCATAACTGACTGGGACTGCTTCTGCAGGTGTCGTCGTGGGAAGGGCTTGGGGACATGCACAGATTGCTCTTAGGAAATGGTTGTATTAGAGGAGTCTCATAAAGCAGGGCTCATGCAGAGAAATCCTTTGGGGGTTGGAGAGGAAAGAGAAAATGAGCCCTGGGGGTCAGAATAAAGTAGGTGTTTGGGTAAAGGGAGCCTGGCAGAGGATGCTTCCTGGAGATGTTTTTGCAAAGCTGGCCTTGTGCTGGCCCACCAGGTCTCCTGTTTGGGAAGGATGGACCTGAAGCGCAAAGGCTTGGGTCAGTAGGTCAAGAAGGAACTGTCCAGCCGGGCATGGTGGCACATGCTTGTAATGCCAGTACTTGGGAGGCTGAGACCAGAGGATTGGGGTTCGCGGCCAGCCTCAGCTACTTAGTGAGGCCCTCCGCAACTTAGTGAGACCCTGTTTCAAAATAAAGGATAAAAAATAGGGCTGAGGGTGTAGCTTGGAGGTAGAATGCCCCTGGGTTCAATCCCCAGTACCGCAAAAACAAACAAACAAACAAACAAAAAAGGACTGTCCACCATGCCAGGCAGCCCTTCTATGATTCTCAAGAAACCTTTCTTGTTTAAAAAAAAAAAAGAAAGAAAAGCCAGGTGTGGTGGTGCACACTTGTAATCCCAGTACTTGGAAGGCTGAGACAGGAGGATGGCAGGTTTGTGGCCAGCCTCAGCTACTTAGCAAGGCCCTGGAGGTAGAATGCCCCTGGGTTCAATCCCCGGTACCACAAAAAAAAAAAAAAAAAAAAACTT